>VWZE01008595.1:562337-834814 GCA_013396675.1 Eubucco bourcierii
GAGCAGCTCTCCTATGAGGACAGGCTGAGAGAGTTGGGGCTCTTCAGCCTGGAGAAGAGAAGGCTTCGAGGGGACCTGATAGTAGCCTTCCAGTATCTGAAGGGGGCCTACAGGAAGGCTGGGGAAGGATTATTTACAAGGTCCTGCAATGACAGGACAAGGGGCAATGGGCTTAAACTGGCAGAGGGGAGATTTAGACTAGATGTTAGGAGGAAGTTCTTTACAGTAAGGGTGGTGAGGCACTGGAACAGGTTGCCCAGGGAGGTTGTGGATGCTCCCTCCCTGGATGTGTTCAAGGCCAGATTGGATGAGGCCTTGAGTAACCTGTCCTAGTGGGAGGTGTCCCTGCCTATGGCAGGGGGTTGGAACTAGATGATCCTTGAGGTCCCTTCCAACCTTACCATTCTATGATTCTATGATATCATCATGTACATCCCCATAGGGCTTCCACAAGAAAAAGGTGGAAGTTACTGCATAACATTATCTACTATGAAATTGTTGTAGATGTCTTCTGCTTGCTCCTTGTTTAATTTCCTTTGGGAAACAATCTCACATTTAGTTTGATCATTACCAAACCTGGACAGTCACAAAACAAGCTGGTGCATCTCATGCCTGCTTATTTTAGGATTTTCTTAAGAGGCTGGGAAAAAACCACAAAACAGTCTGCTCCCAAAGGGACTCTTGCCTTCCAAAAGGACTGGTATTGAACTGCAGGTCACTTCACCTTTGTAAAGTGTTGTGAAGAGGTCTTCCTGAGATAAAAGCAGCAGCAATGTATTTCAGTCTGAGCCAAATCCCTTTGAAGTAAATAGAAGCACTGCCAGCCACATCTGTATCATCATCATAAATCAAGTCTCCAGAAACATGAGAATGACATAGTGTATTGTAACTTCATCTAGAACAAAGAAGAAAAATAGGTCTTTCTGTCTCTTTCTTCTAGTTTGAGTGCCTGGGCATGACAGGATTGGAATTTTTTTTTAAGTTTTCAGTGCTATGCCCAGAAGTCATTTGAAAATCAGAAAAAAAAAAAATCTTACAAATGCCTCTTCATGCTGTGCTTTGGTAGCACTTTTCACATTAAAAGTTCACCGTTTCATTGTTGGTTTAAACCACTAACATTAACTGTCAGCCCTGGCACTGGGTAGCAGAAGAAATAAATTAGAAAGTGACAAGCAGATGACTGAAAATTATCCTTTTGCTCACAAAATTTAAAAATAGCTGCCTGTGTTTGAACACAAAGAAGGCCTACAATTAGAACACATTCAACTGCAAATACACCATCAACAACTTCTTTACTGTGCTTGTCACAAATCAATACTTCAACACCAATTCTACCTAATGCCTGTAATTTTCTTGAGTATTGTGTATAACAGTCACAGGTGTATCTTCAAAACCGTGATCCTCTCCCAAAAAGCGGATAAAGAAAACACAACTTGGAGGGGTGTCACAGTAGGCTTAAACAAGCCAAAATAGGCTTATACATGTCCTGACTTGCCCAGACATGTTCTTCTGCTCTCCCTCCTTATGCTATGGAGAAAAGTAACCACAGGAAAGAGGACAAAGAACCTGGAGCCACTGAGTCTAAGGACTCAGGCTTGCCCAAACTTGGTTTGTATCCTGTGGTAAACAAGGTAGACACGTTTAGGTTGTGCCTGCCTCATGCAAGGTTTCCCCAAATTTGGGTAAAGCAGGCCTATGGTTTCACCTAATACGGTCAAGCTTGGCTATCTGCCATTCCGATTGGCTATTCTGTGTCCAAAGGCCCATTGGCCTCGGGCTGTATTGATAGAGATGAGCAGGTGACACAACATGCTCTGCTGTTGTAGTCATGCTTGCTTGCTGCTGCTTGCCTCGAGTTTACCAGGAACAGGCTCTAAATGCCTCCACGCGATCAGCCTGCATAGTCAGTGTGACATTCTGCTGAGACTGCACATGGCAAGACATCCTGCCTGCATCTGAAAGCCTCTTGACAAGATGGGAAGTCCTGAGACCTGGAGATACGCATTGTCCAGAGAGATCTGGACCGGGTCACAGATTCTCTGCATCCTTTCCCCAGCAGCCTGGGAAGAATCAGAAGCCTCAGCAGATGACAAGACAGTAACATAATTCTCTGAATGTGTTTGGATAATGTCTGAAGCTGTAGCCAGCCCCTCAAGTCAGGAGATATTTTGTCAGTAAATACTTAAAGCCTCTTGTAATTCACCATTGCCTTCTGCCATAAGCAGAAAGGAGCTCCTTGAGTCCACCTAGTGGGTAAGCAGTATAATTAACCACAAGCAGTATATTGACTGCAAGAACCTTCTCTTCCAGTTCAATTAATATTATATATTTTTGCTAGTTATCTCTAGATCCTATGTTACTCTCTGTATAACATTTCCATGACCATGCAAAGAACTGATTATTGTTAGAATTTGTCGTCGGGGTTTCTGAATATTGAATATTAATAAACTATATTAATTTCTGGAAAAATATAATCTCACATTAATTAATACCCCTCCATAACAAGGCAGAGCTTTGCTGCATGTGCTCATTAGGGCCCGATTTCATTAAATATTTCTTTATATGTCATTATTCTCTCAAAAAGGCATTTGAACTTTTACAGAACTCTATATCCAATGATTTAGCCGTGACAAAGTAAAGTCCCAGTGGTTACACTATGCTCTGCATAGGTGGATGGGGCCACTTAAAATAACATCTCCGTGATAGGGAAATTCCAACACTTCCCTGCTGCCTTTGTTCCTGTTCCCAATCCCCAAATCAGGAAAAATCCTCCTGTATAAAACTTTTCATGTGATGAAAAATTCTAAAAATGTTGAATATTTTTGATGTGGCAATTTACCATTTTCAAATATGAATGAAAAAAGCAGAAACACAACTGAAATCAGAAACGTTTCTATGAAAACGTGAATTTTTACAGGATACATTTGTATTCGAAGAAACTTTAGCTAATTTAACAACAGCCTTTTCTCAATCCTCACCACTGTGCCAAGCTTCACCTTAAAAAGGCTCTGAAGTGCTTTTCCTCCATTTCTAACATTCAGTGGTTCTTCTTTTTAAGACTTATTGGGAGACTTTCTTTTCCTTTCCTAATGAGTTCCTTAAACTGAAAGAATCTCTGCTCTGTACTTTCAGATCTTCATCTCCCTGGGACAGTTAGAAAACAAACTCCAATTTGCAGGTCCATTCATATATCAGCCTCTGGGGTAAAAAAGCCTCCTACATTTGGGAAGCACTGGAGTATGTCGAACTTGGAAGGGCAGGATAGAAATTAGCACATACAGAGCCAGACAGAGGATCATCAAAAGTGGTATGTAGACTATTGGCACAACACAGATGTGAAGAAAAGAAGCTAGTAGGTGAGAGGGGAGTAAAACAGTGGGAAGAAGGTGAAAGGAAGAGCTGAGTGCCTTTTATTTCCAGTATAGCTTGAATAGGAATGACTTGTGTTAAGTTATCAGAACTGAACTACTGACTGATGCATCCAAGTAACAGAAATATGGTGTGGTACTGAACTGCTGGCCGAATACCCCAAACAGGACAACTTGTATGCAAGACTGAAGTCATGTCTAAGGTTGAAGGGGAAGGAAAAGTAACTACATTAAATAGGAGTCCACTCTCCCCAAACAAGTTTTCCTTCTTGATATTGCAAATTATCAAATGTTATTCAAATGTTAAAAGAAAAATCACGTTGAGTTTTAAATTAAAAATAACTGTTAAATACCACATTTCCTCTCCCCCTCCCCAAAAGACATTTAGTAACAAACTAGATTGTTACTTCAAAGAGAAGCCATTTGGCCATTTGCATGCAGTACTTCAGCATATGAAGGGTTTCCACGTTGCAACCTCTACTAGAATGCTTCCTCTTCCATATTTCCTTCCCAACACCCTCACTGTTCAGCTCTGTACTTCTCTGCATGCAGCCAAGCGAGTCTAGCAAGATCATAAGAAAAGGGAAGGGGAATGCAAAACGTGCCAGAAATTACATAAGAGACATGAAGAGAGATGAGGGAGAGTGGAAAAGTTTATTACCACCAAAGCATATGATGGTTTAAGCTGGTCTTCAGCTCTACTTTGTTATGAAGTCCTACAGTTGAGAGCACAGTGGACTTGCAAAGTGCAGCAGCTTTGAAGCTTCAGGTTGTATTAAGACAGTGGCAATGCTTCCAAGGCTGTTATACTAAATACTTGATGCGATAAAATTTACAAATATTTTACTGCTTCAACCTTTCAAAACTCTACAACTGCAACACTACCGCTGGTAGAATTTATATAACACAGTAGCTTGAAAGTCTAATTTTGTATCAGAACTGTGTGATAGGGATCGAGTTTTCTCAGCTCACCACAGAGGGAAGTATTGTCTGCCTAGAAACTCTACTTATGTTTCAGGAAGATCACAGCATTCACCACATGAACGAAAAGCAAGAGCATCCCTCATTGAGCTTGACGTTAAAAGTGACAATTTCAGCGAGTAAGTGAAAAGTGATCAAACTTGGAACACCAAAGAAGGGATTTTAATTTCTCCTCTTTCTTTTTGTGTCACTTTATTTTTGTCTGAGAAAAAGTTCACTTCTGTATCTGTTAAAAAAGAAACATGTTGGGTAAAATGTTAGGGGGGAAAATAAAAAACAAACAAAACAAAAAACCCAAAAAACCCCACTAAAATGTCCACTTAAGATATCTTTGCCTCATGGTAGAGTATATTCAATGAGAGCTACTAAAAATTCAGAGGCAAGACTAGTACTGCTGTGTTTGAGGACTGAAATCCTACAGCATTTCTGGCACTGAGAATATTTTGACTTCAAAAGGCAAAAATAAATAAAAACGTAAATTCTTCAACAGTCTTTAAAAAAAACTTGCCAACTATCCCCAGCCCCTTGACCTTAAATAGTGCCTGCTTTTTCAGGAAATTATGGCAGAGGGGTGGGGAACAAAGAAGTTACTTATGCTAGCAATAGTTTTGACTGATGCTTTTTTGGAACTGATGGTTGACAAATGCTGCCTTGGAACAAGTTTACATTTAGTAAGAGAAGGAGTAAAACGTCTCTTCTTCAGCTGCTCTTTAGATCAACTGCTTCTGGCTTCCTACTTGACATGCGGTCTGATATTAAATGGTTACTTGCTGAAAGCCACACAGCAGCAGGAAGTGCTAAATGCCAAAGGGCCTTGAGAAACTAAAACAGAGTAGCAAAGTGCTAAACAGATCTCACAGTCAGATGCTGACTAGTGACTGCAAGAGACTAATTCAGCCCTATCCTTGAATGCTTGCAGTCCAATTTCTATTTAGCCAATGATGAATATTATTAACACATTTAGGTTGTTTTTTTTTTTTTGTGTGTGGGGGGTTTTTTTGTTGTTGTTTGTTTGGTTTTTTTTAAAACCCTGAACTCAAGTCTGAATGTTTGATTGCACACTTCCTCCCCTCCAAACCTGGGTCATACGTCCATGACACACGCCATACATCGTTTGTGTTTGTAAATCATATTGTCCCTGGTCTTTCCCATTTCACACTTACTCTGAGTTAGTAACAATAACATATCCCAGTTATTCTGCAAGAGGTAGTGTGGAATAATATCTTTTGGGCCAGGAAAAAACAAGTAGATTCCTATTTCATATACAATATTGTATAAACTCAGAAAGACCTAACCATATTCTGGCACACACTTCTTCCATGTACATGTACCTAATCTTAAATCAATTTTCAAGTACACACAAATACTGTCAATGTATGCAGTGCAAAATGTTATGCAATTCCTGGGTTTTTCCTTAGCACACTTCTGAAACTACAAGTTTCATGTAAGGATGACTGGAATAAGATTTAACGTTATGAGATGATGGTCTAAGTACATTTCCAGGTTATTATGAAGTAGATGCTTCAATTCTATAAGCATGTGTCAAATTTCATGTGGTTAAGATTGCTACCACTTTCCAATAGTTCAAGTTTTCAAACTGATGGGAAAAAAAAAAAAATGTAGACTTATGATCAGGATGCACTATTTCTTGGAAAATACACAGTTGTGTTCAGCTTAGTTTCTAAATCCTCAACAACAACGATTTGTCTTAATTTGGGGTACAAAACTATAGTAGAAGTTACCTGCCCTGAGTCACTTGCAACTTTGGTTTAGGTTGCAAACAAGTTGTCTTTGTTTGAAGTGGGACAGATTGCTTTTTTTTTTTACCTCTTTTCCCTCTTCCAGTGGGGGCAAAAAGACACAGCTCACACAGAATTGGAGAGACAATTCATGGAAAATGGAAAGACAATTCATATGCTACAGTGGCATAGCACAAAGCACAGCAAAGCATATAAAATACAAAGAAATCCATAGTCCAGACTTAACACAGAAGCATATTAAGCCAAAGCTTCACACAAACCTCTCTCTATACCAGGTCAACAAAATCCAGGCTTCCCTCCTCACCCTCCATACCACTCCATTCGTGACATGGTACAAAATTCGGCTTGGCAGCTTCAGACCTAGTTGGCAGCATTGCCAAGTCTGACCAGGCCTCCACTCCTCTGCAGGAGATAAGAGCCTGTACATTCTCCCAGGAGGAGAGAAGGAAGGAGAAGGGAAAAAAAATAACTTCGCAGTTAGATTTATAGGGATACAGGATTTATGAGAATAAATACAAAGATGACACATTCAAGTACATCTCCTGGGTACTCTAGCTTCTGGAGGTCTGTAACTTCATGCTGTTCTTAAAGACACATAGGCTCAAACAGCCACATTAGAGCTGCTTAGTGCAATGGAAAATCACTTTTTTCCACAACTCCCATATTTTTATACAAGGTACCGAGCACAGCTGCTTTGCTTTGAGTGTTCTTCAATATCACGAGGCTGCTGTCCTCTTAACCCTATCTTACGACTGAAAAAACAGCTCACAGCCCTCCCAAAGCACACCTGAGGTCTTTTTCACAAGCACTGCACTTAATTCACATAGACCTTGAAGGTCTGTTTCTCAGTGTATATGGAAACTGAATATGGTCATAAGGGGGAAATCACAGGAACACAGGATGTTAAGGGTTGGAAGAGACCTCTGGAAATCATGGAGTTCAACCCCCCTGCCAGAGTAGGGCCATGTTCTAGTGCAGGTCACAGGAATGCATCCAGACAAGGCCTGAAAGTCTCCAGAGAAGGAGATGCCACAACCTCTCTGCGGAGCTTGTTCCAGTGCTCTGTGACCCTTACAGTAAGGAATTTCTTCCTCATGTTGAGGTGGAACTTCCTGTGCTGTAGTTTATACCCATTGTTCTATCACAGGGCAGAGAGAAATACATGCACACCTTAACAGCTACCTATCTCGCCAAAATTTATCTTATTTTGGAACAAATTTACATTTACTAAGAGAGAGAGTGAAAAGTCTCTTCTTCAGGTACTCTTTAGATCAACTACTTCCGGCTTCCTACTTGACATGCAGTCTGATATTGGTTGGTTACTTGCTAGGAGCCGCACAGTAGCAGCAACAAGTGCCCAACTCTATGTTCCAAGCCTACAGGCAGCCAATACCTAGATAAGAGTTTTTTGGGTTTCATTTTTCCTAGACACTCATACATTTCAAGCTGCCAAAAACATTTTCTTTCCTTTATATCAGCTAAAATGTCTGTCTTTTAAGAATAGCATCTGACATTTCACAAGTTTGCAAAGCGGAGTACTCAAATAATGAAATGCCCCAATAATTCAAAAAAATTATCAGCTTTCTTACCACTCCACATCAGCCACTCTGATGACTACAGGAAACCTTCCTGGATTCTTTACTGAAGTGAGCAAGTTTAAACCATTCATTCAAGCGCCCTATTCTAGAGTTGGCAACAGAAGGAATCGTAGCTGTTACTCATTATCATTTTAAATAAAATTAACTTATGAAGGAGTGCTTTTCCAGCCAAAAAGTCCCAGAATAATCCTGGGTTGTACACATTTTGAAGCAGAACTGCCATTTGCACTCAGATGTCTGCTGTAACACAGCATCTGGGGTATAGCCTGAGGTGCTGATGAATTGCTGTCCGAATTCTCAGGTAGGTTATTTTTTCATGTCAGCAGAAAGGCATGAAAACAAACATGAAAGTAATGGAAACACGCATGAGCTCACCCCTCTACCTGAAAGGTGCACTTCTCAGCAACAGAACAAATGCTCTGAAACTTCGGTTTGCTAAACAGCTAGACCTCAAAAGGAACTGCAACAATATGACAGTGTGTCTCAGAGTGAAGAAATTTTTTTAACTTCTGGCCTGAGCGCTAAAGTTCCCTTTTCACCAAGAGGTATCTCGCCACAAACCTCACTGCTTTCAGTACAAAATGCAAGGCTGTAGAGCAAAAACCACAACACAAAAAGGAGAGCAAACTGAAAGCTGTCTCCATGGACATGTAGATAAAGAACTGGTGCTGCAGTAGCTGAAGTGGATGCCTGAAGGTTGACATGAGCTGAGCCACCAGTGCCTTTTCACAGTCAGAGCACAGGGGCAGCTGACATGAAACAGCAAACTCCCCCTCAACCCCACAGCTCACTGCTCAGACTGAGAGCTGCCCTCGGCCTCATAGCTTCCAAGTCTGTATTTCAGAGAAGTTCTGGGAAAGCATTTGAGCAGGGTTTTCACTTCAAATACAGTTCAGTCTCCATCTACACTGGGAAAACTATGAAATTTGCATAAATTTCAAGGTAGGTTTAAATCCAATCGCTAAACTTGGAAGGCTGCCCTAGTATACATAGTTCAAGCAGCTCTCCTCAAAGGACTCTGGTGTTTTGCTGACATTTTAGGGGAATATCTTTTTCTTCACCAATCTCCTAGAGATGCTCTGATGAACTAGCCAGTTATCAGATGGGGCATATCACAATGCTGGAGTGCTGCGCAACTATGCTTGCCACAGAAGCTCTGAACTTCAGTGACATTATACTTTTTCATGGTCTAAATCAAAACTGTAGATTGTGATGAAGATCACCTTTGTCCTCCCAGGGTCTCACCAGAAATAAAGAAAATGTTGGAAGATAAAGGCCTGATACAAGGATGGGTTAAGTGACAGCCCAGAATAGGAAATAAAGTAATGTTCTGCCACAAAAGCTGAAAGAAAAGGCCATCATTAAGAAAACGCAAAAAATTGACCCCCTACCAAAGGCTAAGCTACAGCAGTTGTTCTGTCAGCCAGTGTCCCCTCCCCAGCAGAGAAGGAGAATCAGGAACAGGAGAGAAGATACACAGGTTGAAATGAAAATGGATTTAAGGAAACAGCCAAACTGATACCAGTGTCAGTACAAAGTAGGTAAAGTTACACTCAGCTGAACAAAGGCACAGCAGTCACACTAAATAAGGCAGCCATCAAGAACAGAAGATGAGCAGGAGAACAAAGATGAGCAGAGTCAAGAGAAGGTCAAGAGACGCTCAAGCAGGAAATCCTCCTCCTAGCAAACTTCCCCCTATATACTGACTGTGATGTTTATGCTATGCGATACACCTGTGAGCCAACTCCAGTCAGCTGTCCTACCTGACTCAAAACTCCTAATAGCCTGCAGCCCATGGCTGACCCATGGTTCTGTCCCAGCAGAACAACCATTCTTACAAACTGGACCTCAGCTGATGAAGCAAGATGCTCTGAAGTGATACCAGGAAGTTGCTACTTTTAATATACGATAATAGCAGAGGAAGGAGTGGAGATAAGAAAGCACAGACAGCATTAACATAAGGACCACCTGACCAGCCTAACTGTACTAACAAGACACACACAGCACTGATCTTGGATAACAAACAGATGTACTTAATGATCCACTGACAAAGCTTCTTTCAGAAAAGCTATTATATTTCCCTTAGCTAGAAGGGCCTCTGAAAATACTGCCTCTTAACAGATGCTGCCTTGAGAATGCCAGATCAGGTGGTGGTAGGACAAACAACAGTGGAAGCTTTCTAAAAGGGCACCAACCTCTCACCAATGGAGTGCAAGGAGACAATACTGTCTTCCCAGCACAACTACTGTCAGGATCTAGAAAACAAAGACAAATATACAACGGAAACTGCAACTTGTGACTTCAGCAGTTGCAAATGAATCACTCCAGGAACAGGTAGCAAGCAAACATTTTGTAGGTTATTTAAAATGCAAATAGTTATTTTCTAAAAGGAGCAGCTGGAGCACAGGTAATATCTGATGTAAATGAGCGACCTACTTTAAATGAATCAAATGGTACAGGTAGAGAAAGAGGTAGCAGCAAAAATAATAAGGCTCACATTGTTTCTCTTAAGTGCTTCAGCTTTCTGTCCCTGTTACAGTTGCTCTCCAGGTTAGTGGGGAAATGAAGAGGAGGTTGTTTTAATGGCATCTCAGTATAAAAACAATTCTCTAACCACCACATTAAAAATTAAACAGCTTTGCATCTTTAATGCATGCTTTCCTTTTTAAAGAGGAAATCAACAGTCATGTGGCAGCATGGAATCATTGTCGTGCCCAACAAGCAGCCAGAAAAAATATACAGGAAGAAGGAAGAGAGAAAATACAGAATGAAAATATGTAAAAAAAAAAAAAAAAACAGAGAAAGCAACTCTTGCCACTTTCTGGCAGGAAGCACATCCTCAAAATTAGGAGGAAAAAAAAAAAATCACATGGGGCAACAAGGAGGCCTACATTTTGTGTGTAAGAAAATACAAATAGCAACACATCTTTGGAAATACCATTGTTAGATCTCCAATGGTTTTACCAGTCTTTTCTAAGCAGCTCATTGTTAGTAATCTTTGTAGTTAAGTTAACAACTGACACTGCCTGACACTGAGATATAGGGTAAATCTTGTCAACCTCTGTGGTGAGCCCTCTGTGTCCACCTTAAGGCATCTTGCGTACATCATAGGGCATGACTAGGTCATGCAGCAATCTTTCAGGCAGTGCTGAAATACGTCTTACACCTAAAAGTAGTCCTTTCTGATTTGGACAAACCACCTAAGTAGTAATGTAAAAAGGTAGAGCAGAAAGTGAAGCAACACAGAGCTGGTTTTGCTTTCAACCTCTGGCTTCACAAGCTGAATTTATGTACTCCCATGTGACTAAGCAAGTTTTCACTCCCCTTCTCCTCATCAGGCAGGCACAGCTGCATATTTGACCTTCCCCAAGCAAAGGGTCTGTTTTTTCTTAACACTCTCTGGGAAGCAAACATAAGACATTGTGGTCCATTGCAGACTTGACCAAGGGCTATGCTGTGCTTCTTGTGCTGCAGCAGAAGAGGTCCCTCAGCATGTTCTGGAGCTTTCCCTGATGGCATCATAGTTCACAGGTACCTCTGTGCAGTACAGGGTGCGAGTGCATCCAAATACTGAAATCAGCCTGCCTACAGTCTTGTTCTGGTCAGTAGACCAGGGCTGATTTGCAGTCAGGTGAGCACACGTTTTCAAAATATGCTCAGCTGTATGGAGACCAGAATTTAATTTTCTTTAACAGCTGACCTCAGGAAACAGCCTGAGTAAAGAGTAACCCAACTGAGTATGTATTTATTTTACTTCAGCCACTTTCAAATATCTGCACTGTAAACTAGGACACTTACTTCCTTTCATTTTACTCCAAGTCCTGCAGGAAGCCTACTCTGTTCCAAAGGGCCAGCTTCCAACCTAAAACATCTCCTGTGCACATGCAGTGGTTAGCTCTTGAAAGAGGACAGTGGGATACTGACTCATGCTTTGTGGTTTTTCGTCCCATCACCTGTTAAAGAGCCTGATGCAGATAAAAGTGCATGAGGTAAAATCCTAACATGCAATTGAAGTGTATGTACTGTGTGAAGTAACAGGATGAGGGTTTTTTATGTCCCCACAGTGTACCCTAAAGCCTTCCTGGGGCTTTTCTACCCTTGCAGTCCGAGGTGCTTTGACAAATGGGTGACTACACACGACTTTACTTGGGTTCATTTAAACCTGAGAACACAGATTTGAAAAGCCAGGAACTTGAGGAGCATCATCTCAAGTGGGTAGGTCAGGCACCACGTAAACCAGGGACCCGCATTTTGGCCACCGAGAGAAGATAGTCTCAAGCGTAGGAAGGGAGGGTAGTGCGTGAGGAGACTATTTTCTCAAACTCCTCAGTTAAGCTCAGCTCCGCGAGCTCTGACACAAGGAATCTCCCTTCCCTCTCTCTTACCTGAGCCACCCACGTTGGACCGGAGCAGGCAAGTTCTCCGCGAAGAGGAGAAGGAGGAGATGTCGCTTTGAGAGCGGCCGCGGGGACCGGGCAAGGACCAGGCGGGCAGCGGTGCTTCTTCGATGCTCCCCGGCCTCTCAGCCATCGCCGTTGGGGAGCTGAGAGGAGTATGTAGGGGAGAAGAGGAGGGAAATAGGCGGCGAGGGAGGGGAAAGGGAGAGTTTGCAGAGGAAGAGCCGCCCCTCGCCTCCGACCGCCCCGCCAGAGCGGGGCCGCCCCGAGGGGACTCCTGCGGGGGTTTGAGGTTTGATGAAGTCTAAATTTTGTGTTTGCATAGGGGCAAAGCAAGAGGGCTGTGCAGTGGTACGACATCATCATCCTCCCGGGGTGTTTTCGTGTTCTCCGCTCCTGTCATTTCGGGGAGAAAAAAAAAAAAAAGTGCCAGTTAAGGGGAAGAAAANCCTCTGCTCTGTGTAAGATGACGGTTCCCTCCCTCCTTTCCCGGCTCGGCCACCGCAAAATCGGGGGCTTGCACAAGGCATTGCAACCCTGCAGCCGAGCCGGGAGGGCGCTAAATCCAATCTCCTTCCATCCCTCTACTTCCTCCTTCGTCTTTCTCATGGCACAGGCTTTTTACAACTTTTTACTACCGTGTGAGCGAATTTTTTGGGAGGAACACAATCCTCCTGCCTTTCAAATGGGAAGCGGGAGCCGCACCGACCTTGGCAAAACAAAACCAAGCCCCGTGGATTCATTTCCTGGTGTTTGGTTGTTTTTTTTTTACAGGTACACTTTTACGATGTGATTCATCTTTAAAAGAGTATTTCGTATTTTCACTGCTTTCCATAGGCAAAGAATTTTATGTTGTGTTGAATAAAATCCTTGCTGCCCTGAAGCCACTGGCACAATGGCAACGATACACAGAACTTCACCCTGTATTTTTAACACATCCATGTCACATTATCTAGCTATCAAGTATGGAAATCCCATTCAGTTTGAATGAAAATACTTTAGCAACTGTCATTCCCTGGGTCTGACTCAAATCCTATTCAGTCTGAAACATGTCCATGTGAAATTCATTATCTGGCCTCGGCTTCCACCCAAGCAACTAAGTACCCTCCTCTCAATGGCAAGCCCCAGGCGCGGTGGTTTTGCAGTCTTCCCAGCAGTCATTCGGTTCAGGAACCCTTCGCCTTTGTCCAAGCAATCGATCCAGTACATGAGTCTCATATGTCAGCCATTAGTCAGGTCAAAAGGTCTTTTCTGCTCAACATCTCCCAGGGAATTGCCTTTAGTATTTCCTCTCCTTCCTTCCACTGACAGACAACCCTGCTCTTTCTCTCGCTGTGGAGAGATTTCCCAGCAGGCCTGTGCTACAAGAGAGGCAGGCGCTTTGCCTGACGAGGCGCAGCAATGAGCTCCACCCTTACAGACCTTCCTGGGTTGGGGGGCCCGGGGGCCCTAACACCGTGTAGGCAGGCATGCCGTGCCCGCATTTAGAGACCTTCCTTCGCAGTGGTCTCGTGTTATTCACAAAATCTTACAACCTACAGTTTTCTGTATTTACCCTTTGCATACTGCGTCATTACAAATGTGACTGTGCACTGAGGACCTTTTCCTTCTGTAGAATGATCAGTAGCTGTGCTTGTGTGGGCTGGTGACATTTTCTGAACCTGCTTACACCTTAATCAGAAGTTTACTCCTGACTGCTATTTACTAAACTGTTGGGGGGGTTTTGCGGGTTTTGGTTGGTTGGGTTTTTTTGTTTGTTTGTTTGGTTTGTGGTTTTTTTAGATTTAAAAAATGTGCTCAAGTTCATTATTGAAGTAAATAGTTCCTGCTTGAAATCTCAACAAAGCTGCTGGTAAGTCACTGTTGGGAGAAGGCTTCAGGGTCAGACTCATGGCTTTTAAAAAATCCTTTTTCTTTCAAAGCACGTTGAGCCACAGAATTGTTGTAATTTTGATGTGCTGTACAGAATAAACTTCAGAGAATCTACTTCCAAATTTTTGCATTACGGAGCTGCTCAATGTCTGCAGTTCTTTGGTGCGATTAAAAAGAAAAAGACTACATGATGAAACCCAAAGAGAAACTAGAAAAGATACCACAGCAACAGGTCAAAGGTGTTTAACAAACCTTTTGAAAGGGAAAGTGACATCTAAAGATGTGAAGGTAAAAGAAGGCATAGAGAAAGTAGGTCAACACTGAATGTGAAAGAGATAAGAAGCTCTTATTGTGATATCAAGTGGCTTTGTAAATCAGTTATGTGAACAGTCAGTCTGGAAGAATTATACCATGGAAGTCACAGTGTCTTTTATATATTTAACAAAGTTTATAAGTAATTTAAAAAAAAATGCTTTCCTGCTTCAAATCTTTTTTGATTAAATGTAATAGCTCTGGAAACTGACGTTCTGTTTCATAGAACATCAGTAAAATACACAAGCTTCCCAGGTGGAAAGAGATTCATTCAGTTGCCTGCTCATTCATTTTTTACTGTTTCAGTGAAGTTGCCAAAGAAATTCCCATTTGCAGTAGCAATTTTTGAAAGTTAGTATTTGCTGGTTAAAAGAAATTATTTCACAAAGATTGTCCCATGGCAGCCTTTAGTGTAAAGATAATGAGGGAATCTGTACTCTTGTACCAAAGAAGCATGGGCCTTCAGGGTTAAACCGTTCTTTTAGAGGAAAGAGACTTCTAATCAGGATGTCCTTGAAGATCAAAACATCCCAGACAAATATGTAAAAACTGTTACTAAATAATGTAGCCAGTTATTGGCTTGAAAATGGTGTCCTAGACTAAACCACCTTCATTACAATGTTTAAAAACCACACCTTCTAGTTAGAAGACTTGTGTCTGAAATACACTGCACACCCTATGAGCATACATGGTGAATTTAAAAGAAGCTGGACCTTTAACGGAAAGTGAGCAAGAGACTAATGAATGGGTATTGACATAAGGAGTAACTAATGCATTTCACTGGGTAAGTATCTGCCATGAATTTCGATGGGTGTGCTATCTTTGTGGGGATATCCCCTAGCACCCAAACTTGTGCAGCTTTGTGATAAACTAGTACTGGCTTTCCCAACTATCATTTGATTTGGAGAATTTTCTTGGTTTTTTGGTTATACTAGGATTTGATGCAAAAATACACTACTAGGGCATCAGGAAGGACTGGAGAAGCACCATCCAGGGCAACAGATTTGCTGGAAGATGCCATCTTTTAAAGTATGTGCCAGCCACCCATGACCGACAGCACACATGCCAAGTGTCATCTACTGAATCCAGGCAACTTGAGCACAGGCTTCCTCTGAAGCCATTCAGGAGGAAATACTTCCTTGACAGGCTTTGAGGCACCTCTTTACCTTGGAAGTCCAGTGGTCTGGAAAGAGTTGCAAAGCAATGAAGCACTGTCTTTTCTGGGAAGGAAAGCTGACCCTATGGTGGAAAGCAGGTGGGGAGGGCAAAAGCAACAGGCTGCCAAGGCCCCCTCTGAAGCAGACTCTAGCTGCAAATCCAAGACTCAGACCTGGCTTAAGCTGTAGATCCAGCAGTCCTCGGCATGCAGCTTTGAGGCAAGCACTGAGATGTGCTTGCCAGTGCTCCCATGAAAAACGCAGTAATGGGCCACACTGGGCCCAGCCGGCAGGGCTAGGGGGGCAGGAGGTGGGAGAAGCACAGTGGGATGTTGCCAAGGCAGATGTCAATTCCTTAATTTTCTTACAATTTGTGATGGAGCAGCCGGATAAAATTGCACCGATGGGAAAGATCCCCCAGCAGCAGATGGGGACCAGATCTCCGCAAAGGCTGATGGAGGCGGGACCCCAATGGCTGACGTGCTCCTCCACGCAGAGCCGGGGGAAGAAACAGTGCTGCCGGCTCAGCCGGGACACGGCGGGGGTGAGCCTTGGCAGGGGCAGGGCCGGAGCCTTTTACCTGCAAGCAGGAGACTATGCCTTTGCCGGCGGGCGGTGAACCGTGCCGGAACGGGCGGTAGGGCGGGGAGAACCCGAGCCCGCCTTTTCTCGTCGCCGCAACTCCCGGCCTCGCCTTCCGCTGGGAGCAGCCGCTTCCCTTCTATTCGCTGCCACCATGTCAGGTCCTCCTGGCCGCGCCTCGCTGCTGTTGCTGCCCGCTTTCGTGCTGGCACTGCCTCCGGGCAGCGGCGGGCGGCCCCGCTACGAGCCCACCTGGGACTCGCTGGACGCACGGCCGCTGCCCACCTGGTTTGACGAAGCGAAGTTTGGTATCTTCATCCACTGGGGCGTGTTCTCGGTGCCCAGCTTCGGCAGCGAATGGTTCTGGTGAGCCCACTTGGCACGGCCCAGGCTTAGGCTGCCGTCTCGCCAGCCGCTGCGGCCTGCCCGGCTCGGCCTGGCCCGGTCCTGGCCTCAGGCCCCCTCGGCGGCGACTCCCTGCTGGGGCCCAGCGCCCCAGAGCGCGACCGCCGTGAGGCAGCTGGGGGTCCGCTTCACCTACTGGTGTCGCTTACGGGTCATACTAGCGACCTGAGGGGTTTTGCTTGGAGAGCAGCTCTTTGGGCAGGCGGGTTTCGTAATGTGATGGTCAGGTTCGAAGCCCCTCTGCACACAGCCCCTGGAGCAGAGGTGTGTGAGAAAAGCTGTTTCCACCGCAGGCAGGTCAGTGAGAGCACGGTCTCTCCGGCGCCGCTTGTGAAGGAATCGGAGTTTGGTGTGCTGCTGGTAGGTCTGACCACCTGCCTGCCCAGGTCTAGGTTCTTGAGTATGTTGACTAAAGTTAACGAGTAACCAGAGAGCTTGTAGACCTGAACGACGTGCGGATGAAAGGCAGTTGGTCTAGTGGCAAAAGGAAACCGCAGTGCAGGGGCTGTGCCCAGGCTGTGTGTGGATGGGCGCTGGGACTCTCCCAGCCTCTTCCTGGAGACGCCTGTAACGGCTCCAGCCTGAGCTCCGGGCACTGTCAGTGGGGACCACAAGAGTCGGTCACGGACCTTGCTTGGCAAACGGCAGTTTCCTTGTGTATGTTTTGTGTTGCTGATGGTTTCCCTCTTTCTTATTATATTTTATTAAGGGTATTTTCACCTTAAAAAGAACCTAAAGCTCTGATCTTTCAAATAGTTTTAATTCAAAAGCTTTGGTTTGTGGGTGTTCATTGCTTCAGGCCCTTTGGCTGTAAGCGTTTTTCTGCTGTTCTCTAACCATGCTCTGCCGAACACTTCCTCTGTGACTTAAGAGTCACGTTATCATTTACAGCGTGAAGATGATAGCAGCTCTGTGGCAGAACTATAGTAAACATTGAGTACAATATTTATAAAACAAACCAACATCAATATAAATGATCTGCTGTTTTCTTACAATATTTGGTCTGTTGTTTTTGGAGTTACATTTGAGAGTTGGAGCTTTTTTTTTTTTTTTTTTTTTTTTTTTNTACTAATACATTTCTAGCTGGGGGTGGGGGACAAGGTATGTTTGGATTCAAAGTGAGTGCTGTTCTTCAAGAGTGGTGCACAAATGCAGGATCAGATGTTTGTTTTATGTCTGATATCATCCATCCTGTTATCCTTTTCCTTGGAGGTGCACAGCATTGGTCAGGGTGCTTCTGCAGTCCAGTCCTATCAGAATAAAAATACTCAGGCTAGCAAACCATGCCACGAAGGGAGAGAAGCAAGGATGTTATTAGTTCTTTATGCAATTACATACTTTAAAATCAGAGGTTTGTTGTTGATTTGGTTTTTTATTTGATTTTGCCTTTTTCCCCAGGCTCTTTCAGTGAGGAGGGGTGTCTCAGCATCTAGATTTTTTTTTTTTCCTATTGCCTGCCAGAAATTCAGGTTGTTTATATTGAAGTGTGTTTGGGAAGGTTACAACAATATCCATATAGTTACTGTGGTCTTGCAGAACTGAGGCCAGAGTCCAGCTCAGAAGGGGAGATAGAAAAACATTTCAAACATTCATATTCTGTCTATCTACCTGTGCCCTCTAATAGGGTTTTGGGATTTGAGTACCACCAAGACTGCCATTTTTCCATTCTCAAGGTATAGCTGCTTTGTTTCATTGCTCCAAATTAAATCCTGGAGTCTTTTTCAAAGTGAAGTACTTGAAAGATGTAGAGCATGGACAAAGAGGACAGAGAAAAGGAAATCTTTGATAATGAATAGTGTTCTGAAGTAATTTTGTTACTGACAATGTCATGTACCTTCAGTGTGAACTCGGATAGGAGCTGATTATTGCAGTTCTTTTTTCTTTGTCTAAACATGCACCAGCAGACATGCTTTGCTGTATGTTTTTTAAGGTGGTACTGGCAGAAGGAAAAGAGAGCGCCCTATGTGAAATTTATGGAGGCAAATTACCCACCTGCGTTCACTTATGAAGATTTTGGGCCACTCTTTACAGCAGAATTTTTTGATCCCAACCAGTGGGCAGATACTCTGAAGGCCTCAGGTGCAAAGTATGTTGTCTTAACTTCAAAACATCATGAAGGTAAGTGAAAGATTTGTAAATTCTAGTAATTATTGCATTTCTGTCAATGGAAGAAGTATCCAGGTGACTTTGCTACCTGCTAAGAGAGACAGAGAAAGCCAGGCAGGCTTACCTACCCCAGTCCAGCAGAGAGGAAGCAAACCACCCAAGAAATGTGCATGCATTTTTGTGACTATTACACAAAAGCTGTGGCCATGAAGCTTGCATAGAAGAAAAAAAACAGATTGTGCCATTGCTTTGTTGCTGTAGGTAAGAAAGCCTGATTTGGTGGGGCAGCTCAGCTTCCTGCAGTAGCGATCGTTTCTCTTTTGGATTGGTGTGCAAGTTAATGCTCAAAGAACCACAAAAGAGAATTCTGCACAGTTTAACATATGGAAGGCTGCTGTGTATAGTCAGCTAATGAGCTCCATGGGTTTCTTGAAGGAATTTAGGAACATGTTCCAGGACTCAACTTCAGAATTGGAAACATGCAGGGTGTAGCTTTTCCTGATGTAGTGCGTAGAAGTCAGAAGTCTGTACCTTCATAGGCATGATTGACTTCTGGCACTGTAATTTTAAGATGTTTTGCAGAGAAAAGTAAATAAAATAGTTGGAAAGAAATGTGGCAGCAAGATGTCAAGATACTCAGATGCAGTATGGCAGTACATCTAGTGATGCAGCTGGTCTTTATGGAGATATGGATTCAGAACTGGCCACTTAACTCATCTCTGACACACATAAAATCTTGGACCTTGATGATGCCCATGGTGTAATTCCCAGTGACTTCAAAAGAACCTTGTTTCATTTAGTCTCTTCTACAACTTTGGGCAAGAATTTTTAGCTTGTTTGTCTAGTTAATACTATTACCAGTATCCACCTCAAGGTTTATGAGGCAATGAGTATAAAGCAATTTGACGGTGAGAGTTGAGCTCCTGTGGCAGTGGTCTAGGTCTGCAGTGCAGTAGTACTTCTGAGTGCTTGTGCTGGATTGCTAGATGTCCAAAATATTAAATCTTTACTGATATTTAACACTGGTATTTTAAAAGCTCTGTCAGGAGTTTGTGTGCTCTACTTAAACAGCTAGCCAACCATTCGGTACCTATATATAAAATGTCAAGACAAATGAAAAGTGAGCGTTTGCGTAAGATGTAAACAAGGGAGAAGAAGTCTTTGAATGCAAGTGATAGCTTGTGCATTCTGCAAGTGAATTTTATCTTCCATTTCTTGAGTGTGTATTCGCAGTTCATACTTACTTGATGCATTCAGTGAACTTGAAAGTTGCTAAATGGGTGATTGATTTAATTGGGACATACGGAAAACAAAGCAGAGGTGATTGGTGGTAACCAGCAATGGCTTCACCAAGGGCAAATCTTGCGTGACAAATTTGGTGGCTTTTTGTGATGCAATCACAGAAACAGTGGACAAGGGAAGGGCAACTGATGTCATCTACCTGGACCTGAATAAGGCATTTGACTCTGTCCCACATGACATCCTGGTCACCAAACTGGAGAAACATGGACTTGATGGGTGGAGCACTGCTGGATAAGGAATTGGCTGGATGGTCACACAGAGAGTGGTAATCAATGGCACAATGTCCACCTGGAGACCAGTGCCAGATGGTGTCCCTCAGGGGTCAGTGCTAGGACCAGTGCTGTTTAACATCTTTGTCAGTGACATGGACAGAGGAGTTGAGTGCACCCTCAGCAAGTTTGCAGATGGCACCAAGCTGTGTGGCACAGTCGACTTGCTAGAGGGTAGGGATCCATCCAGAGGGACCTGGACAGGCTGGAGAGGTGGGCCCAGGCCAACCTCATGAAATTCAACAAGGCCAAGTGTAAGGTCCTGCACCTGGGTAGGCATAATCCCAAGCACAAATCCAGGCTGGGTGGTGAACAGCTGGAGAGCAGCCCTGAGGAAAAGGACCTGGAGGTCTGGGTTGATGAAAAACTCAACATGAGCCTGCAGTGTGTGCATGCAGCCCAGACAGCAACTGAGTCCTGGGCTACATCAAGAGCAGCATGGCGAGCAGGGCAAGGGAGGGGATTCTGCCCCTTTACTCTGCTCTTGTCAGACCCCACCTGGAGTACTGTGTGCAGTTCTGGAGCCCTCAGCACAGGAGGGACATGGAACTGTTGGAGTGGGTCCAGAGGAGGGCCACAAAGATGATCAGAGGGCTGGAGCAGCTCTGCTATGAGGACAGGCTGAGAGAGTTTGGGCTTTTCAGCCTGGAGAAGTGAAGGCTTTGAGGAGACCTGATAGTAGCCTTCCAGTATCTGAAGGGGGCCTACAGGAAGGCAAGGTCTTGTAATGACAGGACAAGAGGTAATGGGTTTAAACTGGCAGAGGGGAGATTCAGACTAGATGTTACGAAAGGCTTCTTTACAGTGAGCATGGTGAGACACTGCAACAGGTCATGCAGGGAGGTTGTGGATGCTTCCTCCTTGGAGGTGTTCAAGGTCAGGTTGGATGAGGCCTTGAGCAGCCTGTTCTAGTGGGAGGTTACCCTGCCTATGGCGGGGGGTTGGAACTACATGATCTTTGAGCTCGCTTCCAACCTAAACCATTCCATGATTCTGTACAAATGGAGCAAATACTTAAGAAGAAGGAACAATTATCCTGGGCAGCAGAGAACCGGAAAATACAAACGCGTATATATGAAAAACCCCAAACACAGATGTCTCTAAGAGAGCATGCTGTTCTGATGCTATGACTATTGTACAACTAGATTCTAGGCATAATTTATACCATAATAACAATATTATTACAGATAGGATTATTATTTTTTTTTACTTATTGCAACACACTTGCAGACTGCTTTTCAGAAAGAAGAACTGTAACTTCTCCTCTTCTGCTTCCCTTTCTTATCCTTTGATTTCTCCTTTTCAGGCTTTACTTTGTGGGGATCCAAATATTCTTGGAATTGGAATGCTGTTGATCTGGGACCGAGACGAGATCTTGTGGCTGAACTAGCAACATCTGTTAGAAACAGGACTGACTTGCGTTTTGGGTTATATCATTCTCTTTTTGAATGGTTTAATCCTCTCTTTCTTGAGGATGCCACCAACGTCTTTACGACAAGAAAGTTCCCTACCACTAAATCATTACCAGAACTCTATGAAATTGTGACCAAGTACCAACCAGAAGTAATCTGGTCTGATGGGGATGGGAACGCACCAGATAGTTACTGGAACAGCACTGATTTCTTGGCTTGGCTGTATAATGACAGGTACATAATGATGCTGGTTTAGCTGCTTATCTGAAATTCTGCTCTGTCTAGTTTATTTCCTAGTTTCATTTTCTGCATATGTTGTGGAACCTGTTACCTCTGCTGTGATGGTTTGGGAGTTCCCCACCCTCTCACACTTTGTAAAAGCACCCAGACTAGACTCAGCCGGCTGGAAGTTAAGGACTGAAGCTCTATTTACAGCTTAGCACAATATACAAGCAGATATATACACTATATACAGGAATGTTTACAGAAATATACAAGATAAAGGGAATACAGAAACACAACTCCCCTCCCAGAAATCAGAGACCCCAGGAAGGGCTCCCAACCACCCTTCCATCTTCTCCCCACCGCTGTACCTTACTCCAAGGTCTGACTTATGCACAAAGTGAGTTTGGAGCATTGGCCAGGAGGGTTAGAAGGAAAGTGGTTAGTGAGGTTACTCGGCAGAGAGGAGAAGGCAAGAAGCTAGAGACCGAGAGGCTCTGTGTCTTATCTGTGTTTGTATTCTTGTTATACATCTCAGGAAGCCTATGAGTGAAGTAGACATCACCATTGTTTTCTTTTCACAGTCTATAATATAATTGTCTCCATTAAGATATTCCAATTAGTCTGAAACCAGCACACTCTGCTTACAAGGACTTAACTACATACTAATTTTCCTGAAATGCAGGATCAAAGGCTTCCCTAGAATTACCAGTACTTGCTTTAGAAGAGCAAGTACTTTGGTGCCATGGTTTAGTTGGTTAGATGGTGTTGGGTGATAGGTTGGACTCAGTGATCTCAAAGGTCTTTTTCAGTCTGGTTAATTCTGTGATTCTGTAATGGGATAGCAGAATAATTTGGGGATATAGACTGAACATCTGGCAGTGGGTGTGAAATGCAGACTGTTTTCTGGCAGGCCTCCCGTGGAAGTCTGGACCATGCTTCCCTATGAAATAACCAATCCAGACTTCTTACTAGCAAAGAGGAGGACAGGGTGCCTGAAATTGCACTTAATATAACTGTAAAAACTGAACAGCACAGAAGTCATCTGTTTCTTCTTGTTTGTGAGAGGGGGATGTGGGAACACTTTACATTGGCTGTGACTGCAGCTTTTAGAATAACAACATTTCTCTTTCCAGTCCAGTGCGGGACACAGTTGTGACCAATGATCGCTGGGGAGCTGGCAGCATGTGTAGACATGGCGACTTCTTCACCTGTACTGACCGCTACAACCCTGGGCACCTTCTGCCGCACAAGTGGGAGAACTGTATGACTATTGACAAGGGGTCCTGGGGATACAGGAGGAATGCACAGCTTGATGATTACCTTACCATTGAGGACTTGGTGAAGGTACAGTGGGGTGAAGGATTAGCCTGCGACTACTGATTCTCCCTCCCGATGATGATGTCACACTGTATAATGTTTCAATTATGTTTTTATAAAAAATGCTATTTTGAATAATGCATCCATGAAGAAATAATTTTGCTCATTTGCAGCCTAGCAGTGTCATATCCATGTAATCCTTATTAATTTGATCAAATTGATTAAGAGAAAAAAATTACCTAGTAAAAATTCCATCAGTTTCTTAGTAGCTATTTCCTCTCTTGAGGAAATGGCCAAGGACTGATCTGCATAGATCCTACTTCTAATAACTGCACCTCAGCGTTGATGAGAGAAGCAAATAATTGCAGTTTCAAAGCTCCTGTTTGGGATCTCCTGATTGCAGGCTACGTTCTTAGAATCATAGAATGGTAAGGTTGGAAGAGACCTCAAGGATCATCTAGTTCCAACCCCCTGCCATAAGCAGGGACACCTCCCACTAGTACAGGTACTCAAGGCCTCTTCCCCCTTTCTAGCTAGAAACAGTTATAATCCATAATAGTATTTTTACCTTCTAGTGAGAAACTTTCCTTTCATCCCATACCATTTAAAGATAAAAACCAACACACTTATTACAGACATAACAAACACTGTGAGATGCAGACAGCTGGTGTTAATAGAACATTGATTTCCTTTGCTAGTCTAAGGTATTAAAAAAGATTTGAAGCTTGGTAAAAGTGAATGAAAGGAAGACTGGTCAATCCTCCAGATAAATGCATTTAATTGCAAAGTCGAGCCAATGATAAGAAGATTGTTATTGTTGTTAATTTAAATCTGTTCTTATTACTGTCTTCACAAAAGATAATTTCAGATTGAAGTAACTGCTTTTCAGAGGCAGAAGGTTAAATTAATTCAGCAGCTCGTCTCCAGCTGTCTGTTCCTTGGACTTGTGCACCTCAGTGTGTGTGTGTGGTCTCTGGAGGGCAGTGTGGATGTAAACACAAATATTTATGGACTCCAGAAGTCCTCCTTGTGTTTTACAGATGTCTCTGTGAAAAAGGGAGAGCATCAAACAGAGAAAGAAGTTGCTTCTCAGCTTCAGCAAAAATGGAGTGGCATCTGCTAGCCTTATTCTATTGGTAAAAGCCCCATGGAATTTGTGCAGAAGTGAAAATATTAAAAAGTTGTAGGATCTGATTCTGATGCAGGTTCAGTCAGAGATATTGGTGCAAAAATGTATTCGGGGCTGTTTTCTGTCATAAAAATGAGAGCTTAAATTTTGTATGGACTGTTGAGATGACCCCAAAGCCTAATCCTGCAGCAGTAAGCCATCCAGCTCATCATTCTGAAGCAGTATGGCAGATTTTAGAAAGTACTTAAAATGTTCAGTTTCATTATCTGTAACCCTGTGCTCTGTGTCTTCCAAAACATTTTAGCAACTTGTACAAACAGTGTCCTGTGGAGGAAACCTCTTGATGAATATTGGCCCCACGCACGACGGTCGCATCGCTGTTATATTCGAGGAGCGCCTGAGACAGATGGGTGCCTGGCTGAAGGTCAATGGAGAAGCCATCTATGGCACGAAGCCGTGGAGAGCACAGAATGACACAGTCACACCAGACCTCTGGTAAGGCTACTGAATTAAAATGTAGGCTGTGTAAAGAGGTGGAACTTTGAAATTGTTAATAACTGGATGCTACAGAGATCACCAGCTTAGTTTGTGTGCTGTGGAGAAACAAGCCCTTCTTGTCAGCTTAAATAAGTGCACATCAAACTGTAGGTAGACAATGGGTGTTGGAGACTGCAATTCTAGGGTGATGCTGAGGCTGAAGTGAACGTTGCAAGCTTTGCTTAGTGATCTTGTACTTCTTAGTGTAACTCGTGACAGAAAGTTTAAAAAAAAAAATCCACCTGGAAATAGAAAACTGCTATGAAGAGTTTATCTGTACAAAGGAATACTTGATGTCACTGTTTAGAGAGAAAGAAACTGGAAATCAGTCTAGTGTATTCTGCATTTCTTTTTAAGAAATGTACAACGGGAAGGTAATAATTGTTTGGTCATCAAATTCAGCCCAGTTTTGGACTCTCCTCTGCCTTTGTTCCTCATAGCTTCTGTAACACCTTAATAATCCATCAAGGGGTTGACCTTGACGTTCTTCCCTGCCGTTTTACTTCTGTTTCCAGTAAGAGTCTGCTACCTGCTTTAGCCTTGAAATGCTGAACTGTTGACTGTTTAGTAAAACCACTTCCAAGAGCATTAAAAAATTGTAACTAAGCAAAGGAAGGAGGCACATTTCAAGCATATGCTACAAGACTTCCAAGGGCACATGGTAGCTAAAGTCTGTGGAAATTAAATTTTTTAAAAGCTAGCTCTGCAAGGTGGAAGCACACTTCTGTTACTTGTTTTCAGTGGGATGTCTGTATGTTTGTATGCTGGTGTGAATTACCCTATTGTTCAGAATGCAACCCACAGTTACTGTGTGAACGATACCCCCTGCCCTGCAAGTACTTCCCTTCCTACCTGGCTGAGCAGCAGAGAGTCCTCATATGCTTGCTACGGTTACTCCAGACGTTTTACCTCTGAATTCGGTTCTTTATTACCTCTAGTTTGTTTAAACATACTTTCGAGGAACACTGCTTTAACAAAGGGTATAAACATTCTGCAGAAAAAAGGTTAGGTGTGTAAAAATGTAATTTATACCAGTTTATCAGATTAATTTTCCCAGTCTTGGAAGTACTTTGTAAGCTTTCTGAAGTAATATATAAAAAAACCCAACCTGACAGGCATTTCTGTTCCATGTTTCAAACTAGGTACACTTTCAGCCCTAAAGAAGGCAAAGTCAATGCTATCTTCTTTAACTGGCCAGTCTCGGGGACTCTGGAACTTGGTGAGCCACAGGCTAAACTTGGAGAAACACAGGTAAAAGACAGTACCCTCCACCCCACTCCTCTTCCCTTTTAGAACAGTGAAGCTTTAAACACACAGTACAAGAAATGAAAAAAACTCTGAAGGAAAACACCTCTAGGATCTATCAAGTTCCATTGTGTTTATTTTCATTGCTGGCCTCTTTGGGAACGTGTAGCTCTTAGGACAGAGTGCGCTGGAAGAGACACAGAAAAAATGTTTTTGTTCTGTAACCTCCTTGTCATAGTCCTCCCAGTGGGATATTTCTTCTTCAACAAAGTTAGTCTGAATTGTTGCTGGGGTATAATTTAGCTTGCAAACTTAAGGATGATAAAGAGGCCAAGTTCGAGGGGAAAAAAAACCTGTGCTGCCTCTCCCATTTCCTGTGTAGACTTAACTCAGCATGACCTTTCTTTATAAATAGCCATCCTCATGGCTTTGATGCTGTAACTGCTGTAATGGTGCAGGAGATTCAAGTCAAAGCCTTGCACAAAGGAAAAGCACATTAGGGTTTTGGCTGCCCAGGGACGCTAAATAAATAGTAAGTTGCTGCCACCCTAGATGTGTTGGTTACAGCAGGAGGTAGTCAGAAGTTGAGGACACTGATGGTGCATATACACTATCAAGTAGCATAGAGCAGAACGACTGGTGCTCAGGACTCTATTACTGTACTTAAGGGGGGGATTCACTTTAGCATAGCATTGAATGTCTACAGGCTGCTGAAGTGCATTAAGCCTGTTTCTGGACTGTCTCTTCTAGTCTAGTTCCATATGAAAATATTTAATTTAGTGCCAAGACAGCTCTGTGGTAAGGAAGAAAAAGTAATTCCAGAGGTGGTGTAGATGCATCTTGGATATTGGAGAGGTACCTAGACTATATATGCACAAGAGAGTGATGTTCCTGAACAGCAGAGGCTGGTCTTCAGTTGCTTCACTATTTTTCAGTATTTCACTAGCTGACATGAGTCTCACCATAAAGCCTATCTGTGTGTTTTGAGTCAAGGTGGGTTCCCAGGGTCAGCACTGAGGTGTGTGGCTGCACTTGTGATAATCATTCAAGACTACAAGTTCTACCCTGGGAAACAGGCATTTTAGAAGCAGGCAACACAAAGGTGCCTACTGTGGCACCCAAACCCCATCCCAAATACTTTGAAGAGTCTCTATATACCGTTTATAGCCCTAAGTACTTGAAGATCCGACATCAGTAGCTATATTGCCTACATACCTACTTCACAAGTATTTTTGTATTACCCTTTAATAATTAGTTGGGTTGGTAAGTGGTATTTAAAGATAGTTGGAGAGTAAGGTAGCTATGGATCAGCATTTGTCAGTATTGCAATTAGATGCATTTTGAAAAGGCATTGTTCTAACTGTAGTATGTTTCTATCTCAGGTGCAGCTGGCTGGCTACAAGGAACTGTTGAAATGGGTTGCACTGGGAGAAAAGGGAATGATTATAGCTCTACCTCAATTAACTCCAAAGCAATTACCATGTCAATGGGGCTGGACTTTACAACTGACAAACATAAACTGAGACACGTGCTGCTGGAGCCTTGGGTAGTAGCAAACAATGATATTTTGCCCAGTTTCTGATCACTGGCTTTAACTCTTGCTTGACTGAGAAGCATCAATAATTGCACTTTTTTAATGAATGATGGGCTCTTATTAAAGAATGGAATGGAATGAGCCTCACATGAAATCTAGCACTGGATACTTGAATTCTGTATGTAATTTGTTTCTTTGAACTTGTGTGAAAACCTAGGTGTCTTCCTTGGCCTTTTTTTTCCAGTCCATTTATTGCCAACTTCTGTGAAGATCAGGGGGGAAGGGAGGGAAAACAGGCCATAGATTTCTAAAGCCTTGAGAAAGAACAAAGCTAACTCAAGATGGTGTTGTAGTGTCCCCAGGTCAGTCATATGCCTTAATGCAAGAAATATAACTTCCACAAAACTGTACAGTAAGCAATGCCAGGTTTAGAAGAAAAATACACAACTTTTTTCCAGCTGGATGCCACAGCTGGCAGGGTAATGGATCTGCTGGAATACTCCTGTAAGGGCTAGGAGATCATCACAAGTGCCTGGGGGCAATGCATTTGTACATCTTAATTTCTCATCATCCAAGTCATTCATTTTGCATGTTCCCTTGTGACTAATTCTTCTGAGTATTGGGATACAAATGGAGAGATTTTCTTCTGTGTAATTTTACACGGTTAAAACTGATCGTTTACAGCCCTTGTTTCTAGTCTGGTGCCTTTCTGTGAACTATTAAACAAAACATACACTTTAATGACTGACTTCTCTCAAAAGAAGATAAATAATTAAGAGGTGTGAGGGGTCCTCAGCCTTGGAAGAGAGATTTTAAGTGGCAGGTCGATAGAAGAGGTGTGGTTAGTACTCTATACTCTGTCCAGGTAAGGCTGCATCTGGAATATTGTGTCTAGTTTTCAGCCCCTCAGTTCAAGAAGTACCTCAGGGAACTGCTTGAGAGAGTCCAGTGCAGAGAAACAAAGACAATTAAGGGGCTGGAACATCTTCCTTACAAAGAGAGACTGAGGAAGCTGGGGGCTGTCTAGTTTGGAGGAGACAGAGGTGACCTCATCCAATATTTATAAATAGGTAAAGGCAAGTTCCAGGAGGATGGAGCCAGGCTCTGCTCAATGATGCCCAATGACAGGACAAGGGTCAATGGGTGGAAGTTGAGGCATAGGAAGTTTCATGGAAACATGAGGAAAAATAGTTTCACTCTGAGGGTAACAGAACACTGGAACAGGCTGCCCAGGGAGGTTGTGGAGTCTCCCCCTCGAGAGATACTCAAGACCTGCTTGGATGCATTCCTGTGTGATCTGGTGTAGGTGACCCTGCTCTGGCAGGGGAGTTGGACTAGATGATCTTTTGAGGTCCCTTCTAGCCCCTAACCTTCTGTGGTTCTCAGGACTCGCAGGGACAGAGCTGCAGATAACTCTGCAAAGAGGGAGGTATAGGGCAACAAAACCCATTAATTGTTGCAAGGTAGAGAGCACAGACTTATTTTTCCTGAGTAATGTTAAAAAGTGCAAAACGATGACTGTGGAAGTTAAATTTACTTTTTTACCTCTGTGAAGATTTTAAAGCGATGGGCCAAAGGAGGTTATTGCCTTTCCTGCTGGTAATGTTAATACACACACAATGTTTACATTAAAATATTTTATTACAATACAGACAATTAGGCTCAATATTAATACAAAGTAAGATAAAATATTTACAAGTTGCTGTGTACAGTCTGGCTGTTTGAACAGCATAAACAGGAGAACTTCTAAAAATCCACATTCCTTTTAGTATTGAGTAAGAGAGAGAGGACTAAGCCCCTCAAGCTTGCTTAAGATGAACCTGCATCGGTTGGTAAAGACCTTGAGATAAAAAGACTTTGCAATAATATTGGTAAAGGGGGGAGAAAAAAAAAAGCTTCCTGTACAAAGATAAAAAATTGAGAGAAGAAAGAAGCCTTTCTTCATTCTGCCCTGCTATTCTTAGATCATTATTCATTAGTTTGTTCTGAAACTGAGATACCCCAGGCCAGCAAATGGGTTTTTTAGTAACGTTTTAGTACTGCCACCAGATGCCTTTCAGATGCAATAAAAATAATGAAGTTAATTATGAAGAGTTTAAACACTTTTTTTAATAGAAAAGTCTTTACATACAATGATTATTTCCACAAGAATATTTTTAATAGATGTTTGAAACAATTCTATTCAAACAAACATGGGCTCACTCCCTCTTTTTTCAGCTTTTCTCTCTTGCAGGTCTACCACTCCTGCACCATTACAAAATGAAGCTGTCTCATCAGTAGTCACAAGGAATTTGTTATAAATACATGATCTATTCCTGTTAGTATGCCATTTATTTCTCTAATTGCTGAGGGGTACTAAAAGCTTCATAAACATTAGCAGCAAAATCTTTCACTTGTTCCATCATCAACAGGTCCTGGAAGAAATTCAGAGAGTAAACTGATGAAGCAAACATACCACTAATTCTGGCCTTGCTCCAGTACATAATTCAGCAGGAGAAAATCACCTGGCACTGTTACAGAGATGCAGCTCAAATTTCTTGTTTCAGAAGGGATTATGAGCAGAACTGTCACTAGAAACAAGTCAGGAGACATTTTTGTGCTTCTGCTCAAGTTAAAGGGAAAGATCTGCAGTACTGTGTGCAGTTCTGGAGCCCCCAGCACAGGAAGGACATGGAAGTGTTGGAGCGGGTCCAGAGGAGGGCCATGAAGATGACCAGAGGGCTGGAGCAGCTCTGCTACAAGGACAGACTGAGAGAGTTGGGGCTTTTCAGCCTGGAGAAGAGAAGGCTTTCAGGAGACCTCAGAGCAGCCTTCCAATATCTGAAGGGTAGGCTACAGGAAAGCTGGGGAGGGACTATTGACAAGGTCTTGTAACGACAGGATGAGGGACAATGGATTTAAACTGGCAGAGAGATTTAGACTGGATGTTAGGAGGAAGTTCTTCAGAGTGAGGGTGGTGAGGCACTGGCACAGGTTGCCCAGGGAGGTTGTGGCTGCTCCCTCCCTGAAGGGTGTTCAAGGCCAGGTTGGATGAGGCCTTGAGTGACCTGTACTAGTGGGAGGTGTCCCTGCCTGTGGCAGGGGGTTGGAACTAGATGATCTGGAACTAGATAATCTTTGAGGTCCCTTCCAACCTTACCATTCTATGATTCTAGAAAAATAGCCTAGTTTTGGAAAACACAAATTTATAAAAGGTTTAAGTTATGCCAATTGTTTCAAGTTTTGTAAAGCCACTGAAATTGAAAAAGAATGAAGCACACTATTAAAAATAAATACAGTACATTAATTTCAAAATTTTACTGGGGTTATTTTAAATAAGCAACATTCTTACCTGAACAAAGTGACTGGGTGTTTCACTGCATACTGAATGGATCTGCCCATTGATTATTGGTATTATCTTGGCTAAAGGAAGACTGACACTGGAAAGACTAGAAAAGAACAAAAAATACTGACCTAGAGGTGCTCTGATAATAAGCCACTAAATTGTGACTATTACAATCCCAGGTAATTGGTGCTTCAAAATTGAGAACCAAAAGACAATTGAAAGGCTTTTTTTCCCTATCAAAGTTTCTAATAAATTCAATATAGCAAAGCAAATTCCAATGGATGTTCCTATTAGGCACAGTTTCATACTTGCTTCTGAAGCAAGAGAAATATGATTTAGCTGGAGTCTTTACATACATTTGTGTGTGCAAACAGTTGTTAACTGTTAGTTGTTACACCAGTGGAGTAAATCCTCAGGTAGGAAGGTAGTCTGCCTGTACAGTGCTCAGACAAAGACTGAAAAGCCTAGGTCTGGTTTCTGCTTCTGGATCTGCAAATAATGATGGTAAGGACACCTCACAAAAATTGTAGCAAAACACGTAGCACTCCTAAGTTGTCTACTTGACCTAAGTCAGCAGGTCCCATTTGTTCTTTGAGAGCAAGAAGCAGAACTTTCTGGCATGAGAACTTTAGTAGGCAGGAAAATCAACACCCTTTTTTGTGGAATTCACTATGAAATCAAAGCATTATTCACATGGCAACCTCAACAACAGGAAACATTTACCTATTTACAGAGCCATCCTGAGAGAGGTCCTGTTCAGTTGGTCTGAAAAACTCAGCCATGTTATCCAGTAGTCGACTGAATCCTCTGTTTAAACATGTGCTCAAAACTGTACTGAAGTCTGGGCTGAAGGGAAAAAAAAAGAAACAAGTTTTGATTCCTGGGATTCGTGTGATTTTTGGCTTCCCCCCCGCCTTTTTTTTTCCCCTCCCAAATGACAAAATCCTGCAAGTCTTCAGTGTTCCAGATGTCCCTTCTCTAAGGGAGGATGTGTGACCCAGAAAAGGCCATTAGTATAACCACTTCAAGAAAGGCCAGGTCCCCAGTAACTCCATGACAAGCCTAAACTCTACATTACTAAACCAGATAAATCTAAAGCATTCCTCTATTCTTTCTCTTGAACTAACAACTAGCAGCTAAATTTTAAGAGTAGTTTGGTATCTGGCTTGGTTCCTTCATGTTTACCACAAAAGCCTAAATTTAGTAGCTCTCTGGTAAAGGATGCATACAACCACACATTAAAAATAAATTCTGATAAGCCAAAACTGGTGTTCATTTTATCAAAGCAAGTAAATTAAATAAAGTTACTCTCAATTTACCCCATTTTAGCAGAAGAGAAGTACCCATCTGTTTCTGGGTAATGACAAGAAAGGTGAGGAAGAGATAAGAGGGTCTGATGGAGAAGGTAGGATTGTTTCTTAACAGTTTTGGAACTCTCAAATTTTGAAAATCTGAGCTTACAATTAGTGAATGTAAAAATACAATGCAGCAAAGAGGTCACACTTCACAAATGGAACTAGACAGCTTTTGATAGAGTAATTGTCTTAGTTCTGAGGGTGAGTTTACTATGACTTTTTTCTATACCTTTCTAGCATATCTCTAGTTTCATTAAGTAATTTAATTGTAGCAATGTCTCTTTCTGTGAGTCCACAGGCCTAGAAAAAGCAAAGACAGGCACTATTTAGTAAGAAATCCATTGGCAAGTAAAAGAATAAAATAGAAACATTGTAGGGTGGAATTAAGTCAAGATGTGTAAATGAAGTCTGTCTAAAAGCAAAGATTTAGTGTTCATGAATCAGATTCTTTATGTTCTAATTTTCCTTTAAAATGATCACTGTAGGATTTAAAGGTCTTTTCTTAACTAAAAACAGTATGAGCAGAAAATGCCAGACTGAGCAAAGTATTCTTTCCACTTTTGACTTCTGAAACTAAAGTAAGGCCTGCACATCATCTTCAGTTAAAGAGCTACATGCCTAAGTTTTTTTTCTTTATACTAGTGCCATACCAAGTCAATTACGAGTTTTCTCCAACCTGTGGTGTGGAGGCAAACACTGTTAGAAAATTACTTCTAATGTTACAAATGAGATTAGAGACACCTTTCTCTTCACTCCTGCTCATTTCCAGCCCAAAACCACAAAGGACTCCAGCACATAATCACCTTGTGCATCAGCCAAGATGCTACAACTGCCCATGATCTTTGCTGGTACACAAGTGCAAAATAATGTTTAGGGCTGAATCAAGCTGCACTGTGTTCCAGCATATGCCACTGGCTAAAAGCAGTACTTAGGCTGTGTTTCTGAGCTCTGATGTTCTGAGGATCACACTTGTTTTCAGTCAAACCTGAACAAAGAACAACTTTGGCAAGATTAAAGAGATATGGACAGTTGGTGTATGATGGAAGAGGCATCACTGTTTATTAAAGCTCGCATAGTACAACTAGATAACTGTTAGGGATCCTTCCCTCCCCAAAACAGCCCAAAAAGGCAGAATAAAAAAAGGTAGATGAAAGTAATTGAAACAAGTACCTGAGTAGCCAAGGGATTTTCTTCATCTGGCATCAGATAATGACATAAGGGTGAGTAAGATTCAATTTGATCTGAATCCTTATGTTCCACCGCTTGCCTGATATCTTTAAGTTTTTGTTCCAGCTCCAGAAGAGATAGGGTGTGCTTAAGGGAAATACTGGAAAGGAAAACAAGACTACAGTGTTGATTGTAAAATGAACAATGATGCTTTGTCCTCTTACCAATAATTTTCACAAGTAACAGGATCCCAGTCTGCTCTATCAGTTTGCACTGGCAGACAGCTTGCTAAAACAGAAACATTGTTTTGGAAGAAGTCCTCCTCCCTTTTATCAATTCTACCTCCCTTTTATCAATTCTAATAATGCTCATTGTTTTGAGAGCAGTCATCACCACAAACATTAAAAGCTAACCACAGAAAAATAGAGACTCTTACCTTCCAAAAACTTTATGCACAGCTTGTTTGACAATTGTTATCAACTCAGTCAGTCCTAGAACAAGAAAAGTGTCAAATTTATTCTAATGATTTCTCAAGTCTATAAAAAAAGCAGCTTTTTGTAAGCATAGCTATCTTAAAATGAGCATCATACCATCTCCTAAAAGGTGCTGAATACTCGATAAATATTGCTGCTGAACTTCAGGTGGAGCTAGGGGCGTCTGTGGGGCAAAAATAATAAAGTGTTTGGTTAATGTCAGCAAGAGACAACAACGCAGCAAAGCATTTTCAACCTGTTGCAACCAATTTCCTTAATCTTCATAAGCACCTGCAGCAGAGGGATTGCATTCACCTATTCTCACACAACTCTGTAGCTTCTGCCTCTCTTCCTGCCATCGTCTGTGGATCTTTCCTAAGTCCTCTGCCATTCTTCAGTACTATGCAGATTTCTCTCCTATCTTTAGTGGCACAGAAACATCCTTTGGTTTTCATAAATATGAAAACATCTTAAAAAACAGCACTGCAGAGGAAACTATACCCACCACTACCCCAAAAGTTAAACATAATGGAAGAGGGTATTTATGCTCAACCCTAACAAAAGTCTATTTGACAGAAAAGCAGCTTTCAGGAACTACCATGAGATTCCAATTTGTTTCAGCAAAGTGCCTCAATGTTGGCTATGTCAACCCACTTTGCTATGGCAGAAACAACATAAACATCTCTAGTCCATACTAATCTTGCCCTTAAAAAAAATAAATCTTCAGGTTTCACAGAATTAGCCATGACCTCCTTAATGAAACTATGGCCTCCCTAATGAAAGTTCTTCTCTCCTATGAGGACAGGCTGAGAGAGTCAGGGCTGTTCAGCCTGGAGAAGAGAAGGCTTCCAGAAGACCTTACAGTAGCCTTCCAGTATCTGAAGGGGGCCTACAGGAAGGCTGGGGAGGGACTATTGACAAGGTGTTGCAATGACAAGACAAGGGGCAATGGGTTTAAACTGGCAGAGGGGAGATTTAGACTGGATGTTAGGAGGAAGTTCTTCACAGTGAGGGTGGTGAGGCACTGGAACAGGTTGCCCAGGGAGGTTGTGGCTGCTCCCTCCCTGGAGTTGTTCAAGGCCAGATTGGACAAGGCCTTGAGTAATTTGTACTAGTGGGAGGTGTCCCTGCCTATGACAGGGGCTTGGAACTAGATGATCCTTGAGGTCCCTTCCAACCTTACCATTCTATGATACACTGTTCCTTGACTCACAGCAGGAGTTATCACAGGGGACAAGAGACTACTAATCAAAGTTTGTATCCATTATTTTCAGATGAGCTGTCCAACAGTTCACATGTGTTACTCTGTGCTATGGGTACCTGATAGCTGTGAGATTGATCTGTTTTTTAATGAGCAATTGTAGGAAAAAAATCTTTACTGAAAGAGTGATCAGGCATTGCAACAGACTGCCCACCCAGGGGTGGTAGAGTCCCCACCCCTGAAGATGTTAAAAAACCAAGAAGTCATGGCACTTTGGGACATGGTTTAACGGCCACAGTTACATTACATCAATGGTTGGACTTAATGATCTTATGAGATCTTTTCCAACTGAAACTATTCTATGATTTTATATAAACAAAACCCAAGTCATCTACCTTGGTCCCACCAACAGATATTTAAGGTGGATGGCCTTTTGGAGTTAAACAAAACAGTCAAAATTTCACAGAAAACATTTTTCTTTTTTAACCCTAGGAAAATTTAACTGGGGGAATGGATGTATGTGCTAGGAAGACCTAAGCACATATACACATTTGCATACCTACCTTGGATTATCACACAGTATTACTGTTTCACAAAAAAATTGAAAGCAAATACATTATTTTGATGTTTCATTATGAAATAATCTTCTTAAGAAATAAAAATGCAGACAAAAGGTATCCTTCAATATTGGTAGTGTTTTGTGAAGTAACAGCATCACCAAATCATCCAGATTTAGAGGCACTTAAAACATCAATATATCTTGCTTCCAGTAATGGAAGTTGGAGCGGGTCCAGAGGAGGGCCACAAAGATGACCAGAGGGCTGGAGCAGCTCTGCTATGAGGACAGGCTGAGAGAGTTGGGGCTCTTCAGCCTGGAGAAGAGAAGGCTTCCAGGACACCTTACAGTATCTTTCCAATATCTGAAGGGGGCCTACAGGAAGGCTGGGGAGGGACTATTTACGAGGTCTTGTAATGACAGGACAAGGGGCAATGGGTTTAAACTGGCAGAGGGAAGGTTTAGACTGGATGTTAGGAGGAAGTTCTTTACAGTGAGGGTGGTGAGACACTGGCACAGGTTGCCCAGGGAGGTTGTGGCTGCTCCCTCCCTGGAGGTGTTCAAGGCCAGGTTGGACAAGGCCTTGAGTAACCTGTACTAGTGGGAGGTGTCTGTGCCTATGGCAGGGGGTTGGAACTAGATGATCTTTGAGGTCCCTTCCAACCTTAACATTCTATGAATGCTTCTGTATCTCCCACTCTTACAAGAGCTCTTGGTTTCATTCTAACACATCTAAAAACTATGCTCTTTTTTATCCACCACAAAATAATCCTGAGAAAGTGTAAATGCTACCTTTGAAACAAAGCAAGAAACTTACTGTGCCGTTTTTGCAGAGTGCAGCATTATCTAGGTAGATGTAACCGCCAATGATATTTAACTGGACTCGCAAAAGAACTACTAGCATACAGGTACTATATACAGCTACAATGCTTCTTGTGAAACCTTGAAAAGAGACAACAAAATAACTTCAAAGTCAAAGAAATAAGGGCAAGCCAAGGGGGAAGAGTGCTCTGCAAGACTCAAGAAGGGCTGGAGATATTTAAATACAGTCACGTTTGTCTCGCTGGTTGTCATAGCACACGTGTTCACAACACACACTCAAGATGGTCATGAGTCTAATACATGTTGGAGCTTACATCTAAAGTATCCTATTTACAGTCTTATACAATATAATTTTACATGTTGTACAAGTTATTTTGGGGAAAAAAAATAAAATAAGAATGACACAAGTCTCTCCAGAAGGAAAATGGATGTAGTGTCAGACCATCTTTGTCCATTAAGCCAGAGAATGTACACAGAATGCTAGCCCTTGTCATGCAATTAAGGCACAGAAGGTGTAACGGCAGCTGGGGAAAAACTGTAAACGGCAGCAGCAGTTGTTAGTACCCAAAGAAAGAAAATTAAAATGAGCATCAGCTACTAGCCACTAGGCAACAGAGGACGTATGAAAGAAACAAGATGAATAAATGCAGTTGAGTGCTGAGTAGCAAGAACAAGGGTAAGAATGTGGCTAGATCAAAATTAGGATCCCTAAAGGTGTTGTGAAAAGTGGAAACAAAACCAAAACAATGACAAAACCAAGGGGGTGGTAGAGATAACAAATGGTACCAAGGAATCAAACACAGTAAAAGTGGGTCAGTACTATTTCACTGCATGATTATCTGACTTTACTGTTCTTTCTTATTTTCCACTGCTTCTATCAGCCAAGTAAGATGAACCAAAGTGTTCATATCACCTGCTACAATGGTTCTCTCCAACAGGCCTGAACAGAGTGAACAGTAGGCCATGTGAGGGATGGCCTGCACTGCCGACTGAGGTTTTCTGCCAGGTTTAGCATAGAACTTTCTGAAAAAAAATAGCTGGATTTTTCTGTGATGGCACAAAGTTCTCACAAAGCTTTCAAGGAGGGCAGCATGAGGGCCACTAAAATTCTTCACCTGCATCCCCCTAAGCTTCTTACTTCCCTCAAGGATATGAAAAATTCTTTCATGAGCAGCTTTTGGGAGAGGGAGGGTAGGGAGCCAGTTTACCACATAGTGTGTTACACTATCTCCATATCTATTGAAACAACAAGCTAGTGTGAAGTGTGCATTTAAAAGGGTATGAGACATTTTACATTTATGATAAATGCTATGCAGATGGAATCTTTCATTGCTACTTACTTATTATCTTTAAATCCTCCCATATTTCTAACTTGTTTGTTGGCCTGTGGGGAAAAAAATAAATGGAAATAGTAAACATTAAAAAGTGTATTTTCCCTGGAAATTAATAAATGAAATAGTAGTGTCTAAGGTAAGGTCATTCAGCTACTACAATTATTCAGAACAGATTCATTTACCTCGTGCAAAAAGGGAGAATATAGCCAAAACACTACAAAGTCACAGAAAAGATGTTAAAACTATGATCAGAGGGCTGGAGCAGCTCTCCTATGAGGACAGGCTATAGAGCTCTTCAGCCTGGAGAAGAGGCAGCTTCCAGAAGACCTTACAGTAGCCTTCCAATATCTGAAAGGGGCCTACAGGAAGGCTGGGGAGGGACTATTTACAAGGTCTTGTAATGACAAGACAAGGGGCAATGGGTTTAAACTGGCAGAGGGGGGATTTAAACTGGAAGTTAGGAGGAAGTTCTTTACAGTGAGGCACTAGCACAGGTTGCCCAGGGAGGCTGTGGTTGCTCCCTCCCTGGAGGTGTTCAAGGTCAGGTTGGACGAGGCCTTGAGTAACCTGTACTAGTGGGAGGTGTCCCTGCCTATGGCAGGGGGTTGGAACTAGATGATCCTTGAGGTCCCTTCCAACCTTACCATTCCATGATTCTATTTAGTGATGCCAATTATACACTTGTATTATCAATTTTGAATTGCTACACTAAGCAGTTAAGAGTAAGCCCACTGATGGTACAATGTCATCTTTTCTGGGGCCTTGATCCTCTTTGTATTTAATGCGGACGTCAGTTCAACAGAGCTTCCTGTATCCACCTGTGCACAGTAAGCATGGGATCAAAATTTCTACATCTTATTTTCTTGCAAGATTTACCATTACCTGATGTGGTTCAGGTTTGATTATTAAAAAACAAAGAGCTCATGACCACCTGTTGGAAAGTCTTGCACCATCAACACAAGTGCAATTTGATCTTTTTCCTTCTGTTGAGGTGTGCTTATTGACCCAATCAATTCCCAAAATGTTGTATGTTCTGTAATTAGAAGAGCCAAACTGTGGAGTGCATAGATACTCCTGAACCATCTAAGGCACACTGCATATTTATAGCTACTATCCAGAGGTAATCTTAGCAATACAGCAGCAGAAGCAGAGATAAGAGCAAGCTAATAATTCAGAAGCCTTCCAGCCACTCTGGCCTGTTAAGCACTGCCAGTAAAGAATGGCTACTGTACCATGGAAGAAATACACCGAGAAAGTCACTTAGAGAAACATTTGGGCATTTTTTAGGATCAGAATTAACACTTAAATATTTAGGGCAGATAGTTCAGCTTAACCTAGACTTTACAGTAACCTGATTCATAAAAAATTATACACTTTTCAGCAGAAATCATTCCTTTTTGCAGGTGCAACACATGCACTTTGGCATTAGTTTGATCATTGTCTCACTTGCATAAACAATTAATTTTCAAGCTCACTGCTATCAAATAATACAAATGAACAGATATAATCAACTATTATGTCTACAAACCTAAAAAGAGAGACAGATTAAAGGAAGGAGAGCTGGAAGAGATGCAAGAATCCATGGCACATACAAAATCAGTTCACAGACTTTTTGCAAGCTAAATCAACAGTTTCAAAAGCTCTCCCAAAGCAAAACAAAGACTGTTAAAACAATGCAGTAATATTTCTACAGATAAAAAAATATAAGAAAAAAAGCCATTTTAAGCTCTGTTACAAGTGGTAAGTTTTCCATGCCAAGTGAAGAGAGAAATAGAAGTCAATACATCAGTATTGGCCAACTACATTTGCACCTATTCTGTCAAAACATTTTCTAGAGTTCATGCTTATAAAGTTTCTCCTCACAACATGGGGCAATAGCCAGGTAATAGTTTCATTCTCCAAGTATTAGGTCTAGCAGTGGAAATGCATTTCAGTTGTCATCTATTGCGATTTACTGAGACTGAACTGCAATTCCAAACTCAACTTTCATTTCACACCTATTTGTAAAACCATTCTGAGATTCTCTACTCTCTGCATTTTTGGCTACTCTCTGCATTTTCGGAACTCCACTGTGCCATGGGATTGATACATTTGTCACCCAACAGCTTTCCTTTTCAGGAGATAAAGGGGGAACAACATTCAGCTTCCCCGGAACAGGGGAGGGATAGTTAACTGCCCAGTAGGTGGGAGATATGCAACTTCAAGTCTACAGCAGCAAGTACTTCATTTCATTCAAATACATGGCTTGAAATGAGGACAGACAGTGCAAGAACATCTGGTGTCCCCCTCCATCTTTCAAAGTTTCCTAGGAAGACTGAGGCCTTCAGTTTGCTTATGCTCCCAACCTACCACTGGTCACTCCAAATTACTAAAACAGTGTAAAAGGGTTATGAAATTATGGAAGTGAATGGATTTTAGAGTTCAAGGAGTTTGCCCTAGCTATAACCTGGTCTGAAATACATGATAATACAAATTCCATAACATGTTAAGTCCCAACATAGATTATGTGAGCTAAAGAATACAACTCTTCAGGGACATCAAGAAAGGTAAATCTCCACATCTACTCTTTTGTTTATGCAATAACAAAGGCATTCAAAGGTCTGGAGTAATTTGATTTATGTTCTCAAATGGAAGTGGAAAGAAAACAGATCTATACTGCCATGTGTAGCACAAGGATGGAGAGCTTCTTTAAAGATTCACTTCAAAGAGGAATGGGCCCTCAGGGCATCATCTGTGCCTTCCTAGATCCTTTTCTAGGCTGTCAGTTCAAAAGGTTTAAACACCTAGTTAAAACTTCCTCAGCATGCATCAATAAAGGGAGCATCAAGTCAAAAACTACCTGTTAAGATATGCTCTAAACTTGCTATGGTGAGGGGTTGAAAGTAAATGATTTCCATAGGTCCCTTCCAACCTCTATCATTCTGTGATCACAAAAGAAGTCTGATCTCCATTTTCACTGGGATTGCTGGAATTCGGAAATATGTCACCACAGTCATAAATGGTTTCAACTAATCAAGCTAAAAGACAGACACCAGATATATTTGGATAAAGAAATGCATGCTAGTGAAAACAAACTAAGGCATTACATGTACTGTGTGCAGTTCTGGAGCCCCCAGCACAGGAAGGACATGGAAGTGTTGGAGCGGGTCCAGAGGAGGGCCACAAAGATGATCAGAGGGCTGGAGCAGCTCTCCTATGAGGACAGGCTGAGGGAGTTGGGGCTCTTCAGCCTGGAGAAGAGAAGGCTTCGAGGGGACCTGATAGTAGCCTTCCAGTATCTGAAGGGGGCCTACAGGAAGGCTGGGGAAGGATTATTTACAAGGTCCTGCAATGACAGGACAAGGGGCAATGGGTTTAAACTGGCAGAGGGGAGATTTAGACTGGATGTTAGGAGGAAGTTCTTTCCAGTGAGGGTGGTGAGACACTGGAACAGGTTGCCCAGGGAGGTTGTGGATGCTCCCTGGAGGTGTTCAAGGCCAGGTTGGATGAGGCCTTGAGTAACCTGTACTAGTGGGAAGTGTCCCTGCCTGTGGCAGGGGGTTGGAACTAGATGATCCTTGAGGTCCCTTTCAACCTTACCATTCTATGATTCTATGTCCTGGGGACTAAAAAAAGGATTACAGGCCATTTTAGACTATTTTGCTACACAGTGCAGAATGCAAGTCCGGTCATCCATAAGGTCTCTTGTTCATCCAGGTTAATTTTTCATTGAATAAAACTCTATGACAGTTGTATTAAATATACCAATAAAAGTAACTTTTCTTAATTTCTTGTGGCTTAGGGAAATTAATGTGATTGCAGTTGCAAATTCTCAGATAACCTATTATAAAAATATATTTCAGGTTGCAACTCCTGCTTTAAATATCACATTCTGTTGCTTTGTTGTGGGAGTTGTGTGGCTGAAAAAAGGACAGTGACTGGATAGGTAATCTAATAACTGCTGGACAGCTAAAGTTATAGCTATATAAATAAGCTAGTGGGAGGTAAACTAGAAAGGCAGCCCAGAGTGAGTCAGAAACTGTGTGTTAACTGCCTACATAACACTTCCATTCTGTGCCAAATGCCAAGCAGTTTACTCTACTTTTAAGGTATGTTGTTACGGACCTTATGCATTTTAAAATATGCTTTATGTTCCTGCAGTTGTAAGGAAACCAAAGGTGTTTTCGGACAGGGAAACATCCCTCTGAATGTATGACAAGGGCCTATTTGTTCTACTTCCAAAAAGAGGGGAAAAAATATCAACACAAAAGCCCCCCCAAACTAATAGCTTACATCCATTTGCAACCTCATCTTAGAAACTTTCCATTACTATTGATGTCTGATCTTGATGAGACTACAAAAACATTTTTGCAAACACAGTATCAACAACTCAGCGAAGCTACTATGTCCTGTTTAAGTGAACACTAGATCCTCTAAGTACTTTTATCTGCTTATCTTATAAGCACTTCAACAAAAAAACCCACATGGCTCTCAGTGCAGCATCTTAAATGAGCTATTATTGTAATGGCTGGTGTTTTCTAAACATATCTATCAAAATACACCTAAAATGACAAAACAAAAAATTACATAGTATTTCAAAACACTTTAAATGCCTCAATAGGACACAGAACCAAACTCCTGGATGCTTTCTACATTAAAAACATGTAAGTTGAACTCTTGTGATCCAAACAAGTGATCTTTAATAGTTAACAAAACAACCTTACCTATTTTTAAGAAGAGATGTGAGACTCTCAGAATTTAATTGATGCATTAAGGCATCCCTCAATGTTGGAAGCATTGACAGCACTGTTATTAAAAGAAAAGAAACAAACAAACAAAAAGCAATCTGTCAACACAAAAAATCCCCAACGAATCAGTAACCTTTCTATCCCCAGTTATTGCCCAACAGCTGCTGTACAATGTAAATCTCACTGCTCACCAGGCAAACAGAATAGCAAACCTAGGAGTGCTCAGGATTGCAATTACCTGCATGCTGCTTGCAAGTCTGGGCACAATGCTGCCCTTAGCTGGCTACGTGTCACTGTTGGCTCCAGCAGCAGATGTGTACTCACACTTTGCATACCTGCATACACTTATCTTCAACTGCCCAGAATAAAATCTGGTTGAAATCTACACTTCCATTTCTATAATTGAGAAGAGTAAGATCTAAAGTTTTTCTTTCTCCTCGAACCAGAGGAAGCTGGTAGGAAAAGACATCCTTGACTTTCAGAATAGTCAATGTCCAATTTGCTCTTATATGAGGAGAAACCATGCACAGAACATAATATATACCAAAACCAAAATGATGAAAAACCTTGGCAAGAACACATGGTGTCAGACAGAAGGTATTCTGTACAATGAAAGGCAAAGAAAAACTTAGTCCTTAGTAAAATGAAAGCCAGCTTTACGAAAATGGAAGAGATGAAAATTAAATACTAGAGTATTTGATGTCAGGAGAACAGTGCACAGAATGCATTTTTAGCCACCTAAATGCCACTACAAATGTCAACCAGAGAAGAAAATGCTGCCCAATTTGTCTCACAGAAATAATTTTTGAATGGCCTGCATTTACAAGAATGACAAGGATTTTGTTAAATTCTTTGGATTTCTGGAGTGATGATGAGGTAGATCAAAGTTGTAACAAAAGTACTTCCACATTTGGAAGGTCGGACAAAGCCTTGAGTGACTGGTACTAGTGGGAAGTGTCCCTGCCTAAGCAGGGGGTTGGAACTAGATGATCCTTGAGATCCCTTCCAACCTTGCCATTCTATGATTCTATGATTTTGCTCCCCTGTTAGACAGGCACCTTTTAACTGTTCATATGAAGGAAGCTAATAGGCTGATGTTCTTCATATTTGTAAATACAGATCACCCACCAAGCTCTCTGTGTAGCTCACTAACAATGTGTTGAAATAAGATAATCATAGAATGGTTTGAATTGGAAATCCTGCTGTGAAGTCAGTATTGTCTGAATTGAGGTATTTCATATTTCAATACCACACACAGTTTGGGACAATACAGAAAGAGTCTTGAAGTGACAAAAAATTGCAATCTGCATATCTATTTGTATGCATATTTATCACTAAACCAAAACTTAAGATGACCCCCAGAAATCCCTTCAACCTCTCTTCTTCAGATTTGGTTTTATTATGCAAAATGACTAAATTAATGCATAGGCATTTAATGAATATTTTGAATTCACCTACATTTCTTATTCTTCTTATGTCCTGCCAATACATAGCATAAATTCCCAAATTATTCCACCTACCAAAACCAGTAGCTATTTCTTTATCTTACCTGTCATATTGCATGTCCTCTGATTGCTTTCAAAGTGATACTGCCTTCGTGCTTGGGCGATGTATTCAGCTGCCTCTTGTTCTTGGATTTCTCTGATTTTCTTCTGCCCATATTTTCCCAGTAAGTAGACTCCTGAAGAAGAGAAATTTTCATATCACAACCTGCTTTAAAAATGTGAGGAAGGTCCCTTCAGACTCTTTCTTTGATTTTAAACAGTAAGGGTGTATGATGATCTTTTGGGGATATGTCTTGAGTGTTTTAATACTGGTTGACAAAGTAACACTCAGAAATAATGTTTTCAAAATGCCCTAAAATGCCAAGGGTAGACACTTGAAACAGGGTAAGAAGCATTCCTGAGAAGAGATATCTTGCCTTTTATTAATATTTTTATAATTATATTATTAATATTTTTATTAATACTGCACTATGAACAGCTAGTGCTGAAGAGATTGAAGCAAACACCAGGGAGAGAAAAAAAAAAATGTAGAGGTAACAAAGTACAGAAAAAAGGAACTGAAATTCACAGGTCTGGAAATGGATGGAATGAAAAAAATGAAAGGTATCTTTCTAAATTTAGCAAAAATTAGACATAAAAATCAGGTCTTAAAAATAATGTAAGAGAAAAATATTACTAACTAGCACTTTCTTTGCTCCTGAAAATTGTCTGTAGAAAAAAAAAACTTAGTTTCAGTGGGTTTTGCCTGTGGGTCTCTTATTTCTTGCCATGTCTGGTTCCTGGTCTCCAGCCCCATACTTCTGCTCATCTCTCACCACCCTCATAATTGATCTCCATTTCTACAAAGACCCATCAAAATTTTTTTCTCTACATTTACTCCTCTCCAACACAGGTCCCTTTGAAGTTTCCCCCATCTGCTCTCTCCACACTACTAGAAGTTCAGAAGATCTCTCCAGGTTGCCTAAGGCCCTTTTCTCATTTTTCCTTATCTTCATCTCCCTTTCTAAGCCATTCCTCAAGATACTACTATACGTTCTAGACTTATCCTCAGCAAGTCTGTTCACTGCAAACTCTTTTGCCTTTATTTCTCACCCTTCATTCAGGACTTCTGGTAACACCTCCGGTGTTTAAGTTAATTTGCTGCCTCTCGTATGCACAGTATGCAGCAGTTACCTACTTAGGTGCTTAACAAACTCTTCTCATGTTCTCTCATAAAACAACTGTGGGGGAGTGGGGATGGGAAGAGGAAATAAGAGAGGAAGAAACCAAAACCGAATGTTGTACAAGTTGATAATCTATCTACTGAGGAGTGATCCTCCAAGTATTGAAGAACACGGTCAGCTCTGACTCTGTCAAGTTGATAATGGAAGCATATCAAATCAAGTCTCTGCTTTTCACTACCAAGCACTTTCAAAAATCATATGCACAGAGCTACAAAGTTTTCTTCAAAGTTCAATTTTCACATTTCAAAGTTAATATCTGAATGAGCCATTTGACATTTGCTGAATGCTGAAAATTTTGTGAGTATTTTTGTAAGCCAAACTCACAAATATATACATAAGAAAAAACAAACAAAAAAAACCTTCAAAAAAATCAAACCCAGCAAAATCCACAAGATCTTCAATTCACTGACACATTTAAGGTCATTAAAATCTTTCACTGCATTTTCTAAAACTATCATCAGTGTTTTCAAAAGCTTGTCAGCTTCACACCCAAAAAGTTACAGCTGAAAAAAAAAAAAAAAAAAAAAAATCCAGCTATTCATATTGGCATTATGTTTCTTAATAGGCAGACACAAGTTGGACCAGTCTGGAACAATCACGGTCACTTAAATTTGTATCCCAAAAGCCTCATAAAATAAAAATGGGGCAGACGCTCGCCTGCTTCAGCCTTCACGCAGACTGACCATTTACCATACAGAATCATTGATTAGTTTGGGTTGGAGGGGACCTTTAAAAGTCATCTAGTCCAATCCCCCTGCAGTGAGCAGGGACATGTTTAACTAGATCAGGTTGCTCAGAGCATAGTCAGATCCGCTGTGGAATGTTTCCAGAGATCAGGCATCTATCACCTCCCTGAGCAAACTGTTCCAGCATTTCACCACCCTCATTGTAAAACATTTATTCTTTGTATTCAATCTAATTTAACCTTCCTTTAGTTTAAAACCATTATCCCTTGTCTTGTCTCAACAGGCCCTTCCCTCATGCCCTTCTTGTGCTGAGGGCTACAGAGCTGGACATAGTACTCCAGGTGAGGTCTCACCAGAGTGAGTAGGGGGGAGAATTACCTCCCTTGTACTGCTGGCCTTGCTTTTTTCGATGCATGAATATGGCTTGAGTTCAGAATATGGTTGGCCCTCTAGGCTGCAAGTACACATTGCTGGCTCCATTAGATTCATGCTCCCCATTAGACGCAAACTCTGATATATTACGGTTCCGCATACATAAAATGTGATTTTGCCACTGTAAATTGTCAAGTAAAATGAGACTTCATAAATAACAACCAGATTATTTTTCTCTCAAAAAAAACCCAAAACAGTTCCTGACAAGAATATGTATTTAGAATACAACTGTCAGAGCACTGATTTTTTTTTCCCAGTTAATGTATTGAAATGGGAATTTTTTATTTTAGTATTAGTAAAAACTTTTTGAACACAAGATTTTTCCCATCATTTTTATCTCACTGTGTTTTGCACATTATATTCACACATGGTCATTTGTTTATTTTTCTCTCCCCAAAATAAATCCTTTAACTCCAAGTTTTGTGGCAGAAAAGTCCTAAGTATAAAGAGACTCCTTCTGAAGGTACACAGGACACAGGCAGACATGCAAACAACTAAAGAAGAATCACGTGCCTGCCCTTGAGTGATATCCTGGAGCAGCACCTTTATAATTAAGATTGAGACAGCTAATTGCTTAATGCTCAATCGTTAAAGCTGTGTGATTACTCTGTACTAAGAACTGACATACCTCCTGAGAGTCCAAAGTTGCATTAGCAGTCATCCAGAAAGAAACATTTATCTCAAATGGTGCAACACCAGCTACTACTAGTCTTATTTCTTTTCCTCTCTCCTGAACTAAGTCGTAACTTTGACTCTTCACTACATCACATGCTATTTCCTTCGGTACAATCCTCATGTTTGGAATGCAAGGCACTAGGAGTTAACCAAGGTAAAAGTTACAGCACCCACAAAGCCTATGCAAAACCAACAAACAAAAGCATTTGGATATCAGCAGCCTGCTTCTCTTAGTAACTGCATGGCTTTTAAGTACCTTTAAGTCTCCCGGAGGGGACAGAACCTCACTTTGGAAATTCAAGTCTTGTTTGTGACAACGACCTTTTTCTGCCCGCTAGTCACTGGTGCTGGAGCACAACACCAGAGCCTCTGCTTCTAAAAGGTCCAAGCTGAATTCATCCCATGAAAACAAGATCCCACTGGAGTTAGAAACAGGACCAGAGAAAGCCACAGCCTAAGAACTGTCACAATGTCAAGTCACCTAAAATATCTGTAAGAAACTAAATTGACATTTAAAAGTCTTTGTTGCTATAAATAAGCGAAGTGGACACCAACTTTTTACAATAGCTGATAAAGTTCAATTTTACCTTTCAGCCTGGGATAGGAAGTCTCTAAAATGTGGTAGCAGAAACATTTTACTTATGCTTAATTAGCTAAACTGTTGTAGAGATGGGAAGTCATACTGAAGCTTTCTTAGGTTCCATACAAGCCCAGGAATTAAGGAAATTCAGCAATGAGATTCCCCAAAAGATGGCTACAAAACCTTTTTTCCTGTCTTCGTGAAAATGTAAACTATGCAAACAACTGTAGTTCCAGCAGTACTGATTCCAAAAGTTCGGAAACAGATGACTGGGACAAAGTAAGATTTACATCACTTGATACCAGGGCCTTCAGGTACAGGAACCTCAGTAAGGACCTTGAGCTACAATTGATACTGTTTCAAAACTGATCTACAAAGCGAAATGCACTTACATTTGTATTGACTGCCCGTGCTGGCTTTGGCTGCCATAGTTAATTTTCTTAATGGCTGGTGTGGGGTTGTGTCTTGCATTTGTGCTGCAAACAGTATTGACAACTCAAGGATGGTTTTGTTATTGCTGAGCACATGCCTTTTCTGCTTCTCACACCGACCCACCAATGAGTGGGCTGGGGGTGCACAAAGAGTTATGAGGTGACACAACTGGGACAGCTGACCCCAAATGACCAAAGGGATATTCCCTAACACACGATGTCACGGTCAGCAATAACATTAGAGGGGAAGGGTGGGGGCTGGGGCTGCTGCTCAGGAACCGGCTAGGCTTTCATCAATTGATAGTGAGCAAGTGTTTTCACTTGCACCACTTTTCTTCCCTGAGTTTTATCTTTTTAGCTGTTATTTACTTTTTTTTCCTGCTTATTTTCCTTACAATTTATTATTACTATTATTTATTTTTAAAACTATTGAACTGGTTTTATCTTAACCCATGAGTCTTCTCATTTTTACCTTTCTGATTCTTTCCCCATCCACTTGGGGGGCAGAGGGGGATGTGAGTGTGCAGCTGTTTGGTGCTTGGTTGCTGTTGAAGTTTAAACCATAACACTATTCTACAACACTGGGAACACCAGAGGTCTACAATACCCATATCCTGTGGAAGCAACATTTGGATTCACTTGTTAAAGGAGTATTTGAGATAAGTATGTTTGAATTTGTCTCTGTAGCCTCTTTGGCTGTAGCATTGTGCAATTTAAGTAATGGTAGTAGCTTACAGAATCTGCAGGCACTTACATGTTCACACCTATAGCCTCAAACAGGTAGGGTATTTCTCACCCTAAGTTATGGCTTACTTCTCCCTCAACCCTTTCCTTTTTTCACAAGTGAAATGGAGAGATGAGCAGATGGGTGGGATACATGACTAGGAGGCATAAAGTTTTTCAAGAAATGTCTTTACATCCTATATAACCTTCACCCTTGCTGCCATACTTCCCTCAGAAATTATTAAAAAACCCAAAGGGAACAAAAAAAAACCAAAACAAAACAACAAAAAAGGATAACTTTCAGTTTTAAGAATTCTGTTATGTAGAAATTGTACTGACACAGAGAAGCCTGCAGATTTCTAAGTTGTGGTTTGTCCTTACACAGAAGCAAGTTATTCATCAACTGACAATACAATTGACCCATTACAGTTGAAAACTGTATTTTAAAAAGCCACTAAAACCTTATTCTCTTGGCACTGAGTTCACCTAAAGAAGTCACTGAAGCCTTATTCCCTTGCCATTGGGAATCTATTTGCTGCCTCTACACTCACCCACAAATCAAGACAACTTTCTTTGCTAAGCAGACAGAATTCTGAACTGAAATGGTGTTTTTACAAGTCTAATGTTGCAACAGATTAAATTGAGCAATAATTCATTCACCACTGAAATCACAACCATATATTGCAGACACACCCTGAACTTGCTTTTCTATAATCGCAAGAGAAATCAACAGTAATTAATTTTTTAAATATCCATTGACAGATACTTCGAATGCTGAGCACCAAGAGAGAATCCACTTCAAGGTAAATCTACCTATCCAAGAAGCACAAAACACACCCTCATAGCTTCATTATGCCAGCTCTCTATTTTAAATATATCTAGTGGGTTTGATACCAAAGCACAAGATTTTGCTTGACTGAAGAGATTTAAGTCTTTTTAGCACTTATATTGCTTAAAGTATAGACTTTCGAAGAAAGGATTTGTACAGGGTCTTTGCTGAGCTGAGGTCTTCTCAATGTCACACTATAATTAAGGGAAAATGATACCTATTTTAGTTGCTTTTCCCTCAGTTTGAGCATTTGTTTTATGAGCTTTGTGTCTTGAAAAGGAGAAAAAAACCCAAACCTGTTGCTGTGTTGTAATTGAGTGAAATTACACTAAACGTGACAGCCACTGATAAGACATGAAGAATCCATTTCAGTAAACAAATTCTACCAACTGGCTTGCATTTTGGTGCAATAATTCTTCAGTAATATAACATTGTTACATTCTATCCATAATAATGGATTCTTCTGTACTGTCATTAAATATTCACACTAATGTCTGACCATGTGCCAGTTAAGGACCAAAAATCAATAAACCCTGTGATGTCCCATTTTCCTTGTTACATATTACTTCCCAGAAAACACACCTATGGCTCTTAAAAAAAAAAAAATCAAATACCAGAGATGTAGATGCCAGCTGCTGATATTAAATCAGCAAATCTGAATGCTTTTCTTAAGTTGGCCAGCCACTTCCACATACTCTGTCTTCAAATAAAAGCAGTGATATATAAAGTTGTACTCTACCTTTCAACATTAGCCAGTTTTTGTTGGGGTTTTTTTGTTTTGTTTGGGTTTTTTTGTTGTGGATGTCAGAGTTCATTGGTGGTGGCAGTAGTATAGCTCCTGGAGTTACTTTAAGGTCTGGTCTACAGATAATACATAGATGGCCAAACACTCACAAATCAGCTTCCGAACACCTGTAATGCAGAGCTCCGTGGTAAATCCCTCCGTCTCCCAGGTTGCCTTAAAATACCATGGTGGCAGCTACTGATGCTCTCCTTTCTTTTGGGTGCCCTGATTTACACATTTGTCTCAAATATAAAAAAGCAATTCTCTATGGAGTTCTCAAATACAACACAGCCTGAGGAAACAGGTACTTGATTCATGCTGTAGGCAACAACACTGTAGTTCAGTGCTTTTGGACAGAAGTTGAAATGCTTGGTAGAAGAGAAGCATCTTGGGTTTTTTTTATTGGATTGGTTGTTTGCATATGACAAATTCAGACTTTCAGGCTATAAGGACTAGAAAGAGACACAAGCTCCCTGATATCACTGATCCATATTTACTAGCTGAAACTTAGACCACTGCTGTTTTTTACTGTTCCCATTTGTCCACTCATCACTCTCACAAAGACAGCTGAAGGGAAGGCCAAGCAGCTTGCAGGTTCCAGCATGGTATACTGAAGTGGTGGGCTTTAAGTGTGGTGGCTCACTGATTGATAAACATTACATTCTGCTGCACTTGCAGTCAGAAAACCTGCAGATGGAGAAACAGTCCAGCAAGTACTTTAGTAAACATCATCTAACCTATTATCATGTACTAATTATCGCTTTCCAGAACGCAGAAAGGATGCAAAGGACACAATAACGAAGACAAGTCACAAGTATACACAATTCACAAGAGACTTCACTTGGCTAGAAGACAAGATGTGCTGCAAAAACTCTGTAGCCCTTAAACCATAAGAACCTTCTTTAGCAACTATGCAATATTTGTTTCATCTGCATATGACATAGGTAGAGCTGATGACTGAGCGTGCAAAGACGTGTCTGTACCTTTTGAGGAGCATCTAATCTTCAGCTGCACATATATGCATTTTATTATTCAACAGAGAAATTCAACATATTATTTTAAATCCAGTTCCAACTAAAAATAACTCTACAATAACTCCAGGAAAAGGAGGAGCTTACCAGACCATAACCACCCTACAGGTTAGACAAGAACCTTAAAGGAGAAAAACCGGCTTGAATAATTAATGCAAATCCTCCTCTCCAGTGAAGTTCTGTGCCTGCAGTTGGTTTATATTTGACAATCCACCGCAAAGAACAAGATACTTTTAAAAATACAAGCTTTCAGCCTCTGTCCTAAAAATAACACATCACTCACCCTTTGCCCGGTTAAATGCTGTTTCAAACCAATGCAAACACCCAACATAAGAACCTCGAGGTACCCTAAACCCTGTTTCACATCTTACTAGGCTATACGTAGCTTTCCATCCCTCCCTACAAGAAAAACCTTTCTGCCGCCGGAACTCCCCCAAAGGCGGTCGGTGGGTTCACTAGGTGTCAGCGGCAAGGCGAAGAGCGGTTTCAAGCCATCACGAACTCCCTGCGCAACAGCCCACCGCCCACAAAGGCAGCGGTGCAAGAACAAGGACACCGGGCCCGCGACACTGTCGGGCCGATCCCGCCGGCGTCAGCACCGGGCTCGTCCGGGAAGCAGACCTGCTTTCCTGCCAGCGGAGAACTCCCCTGCGCATCAGAGGTTGGCGGGGGCAGCCTCTAAGAGGAGCAGCGGGAAGCAGAAGTGCTTCAGCGACAGCGGGGAGGCCCCACAGCCAGCTTCGCGCTGAGTCCTATTACCGCCCGCCATGGCCCCTCGGCCTGGTTGCCAGGCACTCACCGCCGAGAAAGGTGCCGAGGACGAGGCATTTCTTCTTGTGCCGTTTGAGGAAACTCCAGAGAGACCGGAGCATCCTGCGTGCCCGACCCGGCCGCCCCTCGCCTCTCCGCGTCGGCGGAAGGGGCGGTAGCAAGGACCCCGCCCGCGGTGCTTCGCCGTCCAGCCCCCCGGAAACACCGCCCGCGTTCCGCCGGGGCCGGTCATGGAGGAGGAGGAAGCCGCAACCATGGCCTTGATGGACCAGGCCCTCGATGTGGTCAGTGTGGGTGTGGGTCTCCGCCTCCCGTCCTGGGAGGTGCGGTTGGCCGAGCTTCGCTCTAACGCGGGGGGAAGCCTTGGGGGAGGCCTGAGGGGAGCGGGAAACGCAGGGGCGCCGGGGCCTCGCTTACGAGAGCACCGAGAGGGCGGGAGAACGGGGGTTCGTTAAGGCCTGGCGCGTTTCTCCCGCAAGTAACGTTGTCGCTGTGTTCGTCTGTCCGTCCTGCAGGCTAAGGAGGCGCTGGAGAATGGGGAGGTTCCCGTCGGTTGCCTCCTGGTGTACCAAGGCGAGGTCATAGGGAGGGGCAGGAACGAGGTCAACGAGATGAAGAACGTGAGTTGGAGAGGGGCCGGCGAGGTTGCCTTTACTGCCCGTCCCCGTGTCGCGGCGCCGGTCTCACCTGGCTGTCACGGGGAGGGTTGGGAAAATCGCGGGCAGTTTGCAGAAAGTGACATCTTGGCGCCCAGGGGCGGTGAGAAAGCAAGCGAGTGCCAGGCGTAACGGTACATAAACCAAAGTGGGGAAGATTGTAAAGTTGTGGTGTAAAGTGTCATCCCCGTCAGGTGTCTGGGTTTCAGCTGTATGCTCTGGAGGCCTCTAACGTCACCTGTGGGGCAAAAGCGAGAAAGTGACCCGTGACTTTCTGTTGAAATCTTTCTATAGACAATCCAGAAACAGTTTATATTGTTACCAAACTAGCGTTTCATAAGATAAAGGTACCTGCAAAGTAATGAGCTACTGGAGATCCAACTCTTTTCTAGGAGAAAAAAACACATCTAAATAAAGGAATAATATGCAGTCTTACTTTGGAAGACATGACGGAAGACAACAACCATGTGCTGGGCTGCATCAAGAGCAGCGTGGCCAGAAGGGCAAGGGAGGTGATTCTGTTCCTTTACTTTGCTCTCGTCAGACCCCATCTGGAGTACTGTGTGCAGTTCTGGAACCCTCAGCACAGGAAGGACATGGAAGTGTTGGAGCGGGTCCAGAGGAGGGCCACAAAGATGATCAGAGGGCTGGAGCAGCTCTGCTATGAAGACAGGCTACAAGAGTTGGGGCTCTTCAGCCTGGAGAAGAGAAGGCTTCCAGGAGACCTTATGGTAGCCTTCCAGCATCTGAAGGGGGCCTACAGGAAGGCTGGGGAGGGACTATTTACAAGGTCTTGCAACGATAGCACAAGGAGCAATGGGTTTAAACTGGCAGAGGGGAGATTTAGACTGGGTGTTAGGAGGAAGTTCTTTACAGTGAGGCACTGGAACAGGTTGCCCAGGGAGGTTGTGGCTGCTCCCTCCCTGGTGGTGTTCAAGGCCAGGTTGGGTGAGGCCTTGAGTGAGCTGTACTAGTGGGAGGTGTCCCTACCTATGGCAGGGGGTTGGAACTAGATGATCTTTGAGGTCCCTTCCACCCTTACTATTGTATGACAAGGAATTGAAAAGTGGGTTTGTGTAGAGTTACAGAATATGCAGGGTAGCAAAATCTCACAGCTAGTTTACAAAAATGCTTCCTAGGACAAAAATATTGCCTGCAAGTTTTGGACCTGATGCTTGGGATTTTAAAAATCAAATTGGATCATATGTGTGCTGAGAGACCCATTAAAGCCAACAAGGGTTTTGTTCAACTGGAAATTTTGTATAAGTGGATCTGATTGGAAGACCTGACTGTGCTTTATATTAGATGTCTCAAATCTGAAAATATAATTAAGGGTAAAAACCAGTCTTTTAAGCTCACAAATGTAACAATAAAGATGAATCATTGTACCAATTTAAATAATAGGACAACCCATAATGTACTAAGATACTTCCAGTACAACTCAAGAAAACCAGGTGAAAGACAGCTAAGTATCTCCTTTTCAATGGAGTAAATGTAAAACACTGTGGAGAAGCAGAGACTTCTTGGGGAAATTGTGCCAGAGATCTTAATGCTATGTAAAAATCATGTTTTAGTAAACAGGCAACGTAATTGACAAGGCTGCTAAAAAAAGTCAGAATAAATGTTAGAAATATAAGAGAAACTTCTGACATTTTTGGTGTTAACATCAAGGTTGTCTGAAGGTACATATTTAAGTTTACAGAATCACAGAACTGTCAGCGTTGAAAGGGACCTCAAAGCTCATCCAGTTCCAACCCCCCTGCCATGGGCAGGGACACCTCACACTAGATCAGGTTGCTCAGAGCCAGATCCAGCCTGGCCTTAAATACTTCCAGGGATAGGGCTTCTGCCACCTCCTTGGGCAACCTGTTCCAGTGTCTCACCACCCTCATGATGAATAACTTCTTCTTAATATCCAATCTGAATCTCCCCACTTCTAGTTTTGCTCGGTTCCCCCTAGTCCTATCACTACCTGACATCCTGAAAAAGTCCCTCACCAGCTTTCTTGTAGGCGCACTTCAAATAATGGAAAGCGCAATAATGTCTCCTCAGAGACTTCTTGTCTCCAGACTGAATAACCCCAACTCTCTGTCTCTATAGGAGGGGAGTTCCAGCCCCCTGGTCATCCTCATAGCCCTTCATGACACGCTCCATGTCCATAGCTTTCCTGTAGCAGGGGCTCCNCCCTGCCATGGGCAGGGACACCTCACACTAGATCAGGTTGCTCAGAGCCAGATCCAGCCTGGCCTTAAATACTTCCAGGGATAGGGCTTCTGCCACCTCCTTGGGCAACCTGTTCCAGTGTCTCACCACCCTCATGATGAATAACTTCTTCTTAATATCCAATCTGAATCTCCCCACTTCTAGTTTTGCTCGGTTCCCCCTAGTCCTATCACTACCTGACATCCTGAAAAAGTCCCTCACCAGCTTTCTTGTAGGCGCACTTCAAATAATGGAAAGCGCAATAATGTCTCCTCAGAGACTTCTTGTCTCCAGACTGAATAACCCCAACTCTCTGTCTCTATAGGAGGGGAGTTCCAGCCCCCTGGTCATCCTCATAGCCCTTCATGACTCCAGCATGTCCATAGCTTTCCTGTAGCAGGGGCTCCAGAACTGGATGCAGTAGACTGATTTTAAAACATTGGCCACGTTTTGGGAGCAGTAAACTGCTAATATCTTTGAAAACCAAGCTTTTTTTTTCTATTTCTGTTCAGCTCAAATTTCAGTTCTTTTGTGGCTTAATTTTCATAAATGCTTGTATTACAGTGATTTGAAATGCTGAGTACTCAGTGCTTCTAAATTTTGTATCAGATACTTAATTGCTCCATATTATCTAAAAGAAAATGTAAGCTTGAAAGAGGCATTTGCTGGGAAATGTGAATGCAGGAAATAGTTTTCAGTTTTCTCCTAATGATTTCTGACATCATTTATGAGCAATCCTAGCAAAAAATGACCCCTCTTGAACAATTGAGGCAGTTCCAGCAGACATCATCAATTTGTAGAGGCCCATTTTAAAACTAATTCCTCATTCCACCTCATATTGGAGGACTTCTCTAGAACATTATTCTTCAGATAACTAGAAAATACCTGATTTCCAGTTTTAAACTTTTCATGGAGTGTTTATAGCTCTCTTTTCTTGTGCCAGCATCATCCATTATTTTACATAGCTTGAATGTATTTGAAGTCATACTCCTTTATGGCTTTTGTTTTTCGCTGTTTTCCCCAAGCCAACTTTCAGAGGATGGACTTTCTTTCTGTGCTTATTCTAATAATTCTTATATACATACATTTCAGCTTGGATTCATCTTTCTTGAACACTTCACCATAACTTTATTTCAGATGGACTTTTGTGCCTTGTTTAGTAATAATAATACTTCTTATTCTCTCTGGAAGTAATTCCGCACGTCTTTTGCGACACTTCCTTGGTCTTTTATGCTGTTTGGTTACTCTTTGTTCGTTGTTTTGATTTTTACTCTCATCTATAAGACCATCCACCTCTAGCCCTGTCTCTTCTCTTTTGATACCTTCCATGTCATGAAAAGATAATGTATCATTAGCTGTTTCCTGTAGGTGTTTCTCCAGTTGATGCCAATGTCACAATTGAAACCATTTAAGCAAAATGATCCTTGAGCATCTTTGCTAATTAGTTCCCTCTGGACAAATATTTCGCCTTTCAATGCAGCTTCTTCTTGCTTGCTCACCTTACAGTGCTATGTTGTTTTCCCCAGATAGTAATCTCATGTGTTATGCTGTGCCAGATATATTGTAGAAGTCCAGAGATAGGAGGTCAGTGTTTTCTTTTGCCTAGAAAAAAGCATTTCTCCAATAAAGTATCTGGCTTAATTTGGTGTCAACTCTTACGTAAATCCACATTGTATTTTGTTTTCCTTTTATAGACTAGTCCTTATAACATTACCTTCAAAGTTTGTTCTGTTCCCTGTTTTGTGGTTGAGAGTATCCTGGATCTTTAGATGTCAGAATTATGTGCCTCTCCTATTTTTCATCACAGTGACTCTGTTTGCTCTTACAGATTTCAGTCATTATCACAGGATATTAGGGGTTGGAAGTAACCTCTGGAGATCTTGGATCTATGGCCACTGCCAGAGCAGGACCATATGATCTAGTGCAGGTTGTACAGGAATTCATCCAGACAGGGCTTGAAAGTCTCCAGAGGAGACTCCACAACCTTCCTGGTGAGCCTGTTCCAGTGCTGTTACCCTACAGTAAAGAAGTTCTTCCTCATGTTGACACTCAGCCTTCATATATTTGTCTTCATTTATTAGACCCCTCTCAGTCTTCTCTCCAGACTATAAAAAGCCCTAGGTCTCTCAGCTTCTCCTCTTAAGGCGGTGTTCCAGTCCCTTAATCATCCTCGTAGCCCTCCATTGGACTCTCTTAAGTAGATCCCTGTCCCTCCCGAACTGGGGAGCCCAGAACTGGATGCAATACTCCAGGCTGGGCCTTGGCAGAGCAGGGTAGGGGGGAGAGGGGAAGCCTCCTCAATTAGCTGGACACACTCTTCTTAATGCATCCCAGGACCCCATTGGTCTTGGCCACAAGGGCACCCTGGTGTCCCACAGATAGCTTCTTGTCTGCCAGGATGCCTAGGTCCTTCTCCACAGGGCTGCTCTCTGACATATCACCTCCCAGCCTGTACTGGTGCAGTTTATAGCGTTCCTTCCCAGGTGCAGGACTCTGCATTTAACCTTGCTGAACCTGAAGAGGTTCCTCTTTGCTCAGCTCTCCAGTCTGTCCAAGTCTAACTGAATGGCTGCACAAATGATATGGGTGACAGTGTTCTTAGTGCATGAAAATTCTCTCCCTTAGTGCATTAAAACCATTACTGTGAGACTGGCAGCTTCATCCCAAGATCTTTAGTCTTCTCCTGATGGAGATGATCTGTCAGCTTGGGGTTTCGCCCCTCATCCCTCTTCCATGTCCTAGGCAATTTAATAATTTTCAAGTCTGTATTTCATACACCGTAATTTGTGTTTTTGTACTGTTACTCTGCCTTTTGACCACATTCTTTGTCTCATTTTTATTTGAAAGGGGAAATAATAATGTTGCTTGGGAGTAGTACTATAATTATGTTTGAGCCTCATCTCAGTATCACTGTAATAGTTCTAACACCTTTTCACACGTTTTATCTCAAGGTATTTTTACCTTTTATGTAATCTGTTTTGAAAGGTTGATGGTTGGTGATTCTTCTTTAGGCTTTGCTTTCTGACCTCCAAAATACGACATTATAATACATTGTCTTTCATTGCTCCTAGAAAACTTTCTTCTCATTCTTTACAAATGATAGTTTATCTGCAGTTAGATCTTCAGTCCATCTCTGCAGTTCTGCTCTTGCTTGGAAACCAACTTGCCACTAAGCTTTGTGTCAGATAAATTCAGTCTTCTTTTTAACTAGATCCCTGCATCTTCTGATCTAACTGACTGGTGTTAGGAGCAGGTCATACCTTCTGTATGCCCTCATGTCATTCTGCTTCTAAACTGATCATTTGGTGAAAATATTTGGTTGATGATGCTCTCCAGATTTTTCCACCTGTCTCCTATCACTCTGAATACTTTGTCCTTGTCCTGCATGTCCATAGCAGAACACATTAATGTCAGGGATATTGCTGTTCACTCTGTGGAAGTTACTTGTAAATTTATTGATCATCATCATCACATTCTTCTGGAGCAACAAGTTCCTATTAGAAGGGGGAAGTTTATATACAGCTGTTGGTTCCATTTTTTTAGGAGAATAGCTGTGTCATCAGTATTTAAAACAGGCATGTCATTACTTGTATTCATTGGGCAAAAGTGAACAAGTGTCTGTGTTAAGACTTAACTTTCAACAGCCTGGCAATACAAGCCTGTGTTTCTCTGGCAGCTCCAACACTTGCTTGTAGGTCTTGCCTCAGACCAACCTGAGCATTATCTTTCTTATCATGTATGTGACCCTTCTCAACTAGACCAGCAATAACCCTTTGGATTTTTGGTATCTTTATTCCCATGTGTGATGCAGTCATTTGCTTCCCGCTAAAATCCTCTCTGTCTTGGGTCCTTTGCAGTCTTTTCTCTTTAACATCTGTTGGGTCATCTTGTGAGTACAGTATGCAGTAATTGCAAATGAAATACTGTTTGCACTATTAAATTACTAATGAAGGCATAAGATAATGTGAAACTTTGAGCTTTGGCTCTCTTTACAGGCACTTGTTAATGGTGGTTTGAGATTTAGAAGGTAAGCTTTTAGTTGCCTATAAAACATTTGCCACAGTTTGGGGCACTATTTTAAGGCTTTGTCAAGGCTTTTTCCCCACTGATGTCAGCTTCAGATAATTTCTTCTTGGAACACCACTTGCAACTAACAGTTCTCTTTTTCCCTTGCTACTCTTACCTGCTTTTGTTTTCTTGACTTTAAAATCATGTATTCTTAAGACACTGAGCAAGTTAAAAAACATTTTCTGTAAGTATAGAAGCCTATGAATTGGTGACTCAAAATAAAAATCATCTTTTTTGTACACTGTTTTACACACAGCAAGTCAATAATGAGAGTATCCATAGGTCAATACAAAATAAAATCTTAAAACAGACATAGGTTAGTTTTTTGCCCCATCTTGTTTTTGAGAGGGACCTTTAGCAGATAGTTAAGGAAGGAGCTCAAGAAACAAGAGACTAGTGTAAACCTTCCCATGCATATCCTTTCTGCATTGTAGGGACTTCTAGAGTCCAAAGCTGTATCTGGATCATTGTTTCTGATAGCTGTCTGTGCACATATCCTTCATGAATTTGTCTAAACCATTTTGTACTCATTTGTGTTTTTGGCTTCCATAGCATCCTGTGGCAATGAGCTCCCTAATTGAATTATGTGCTTTGTGAAAGAGGACTTCCTTTTGTTTGTTTAAATCTGCTGCCCGATAATTTCATTGGGTGCCTGCTTGTTAGGGAGAAATAATAAATCACAATTTACTGTTTGCTTTTCCACATTTTTTTCTTGTTTTTTTCTAAACCTCTGCTGCAGTCATCTTAACTCATGGATACAGTCATGAGTTTCCCAAGTTAAGAGCTTTAGATTAGTTAGTCTCCCTATGGAAACTGTTCTGTAACTTGGGTAATATTTCCTTACCCTATGTTTAATTTGTCCTGGTGTTATCACATCTTCATGAGGTAAGGATGACCAAATCAGTACATGTTACTTAAGATGTGGACACACTGAGATCTAGTAATAATCTGTATTAGTGTGATCTCTTTTGTGTTGCTGTCTCCTGTTGCCACAGAAGCTGCTATGACTTTATGTCTTCATGGTTTTTTGTAACTTGCACTCCCAAGATCTTCAAAGGCCTAAAAGCTGCTTGGTGTACTCAGTACAAAGCAGTATCACAGGTCAGACATGTTTTTCTCTGCTAACAAAGGTTTATTGCCTGTATGCTTTTACTTAGTGCTCAGTGCTTGAAAAGCCAATATAGTCTTCATGCCTCTTCTGATCTGAGGGGCACCCAACTTTTGAGTTATGGTAGCTGTAGTGGTTGAGGCATTACTGTGCCAGAGGGCAGTCTGATTTGTCTCTGTAAGGTGTATGCACTGGGACTTAAGTTGATGTGATCTCATTCAACTAGGGAACCTTCATAGCAACGTTTCACTAGTAGGAGTGAAAGAATAACGTCTGCATATTGATTCACATCCATACTGATGCAGAGCGGGTTCAGATCATAACTGCACTCGTGAAGTTTGTAGGTTTTTTTCTAAATTGTGTTTGTTTACACTGCTTTGATTTGCATCTCAGAGATGGAAACTCTCTTCCTTTCAGGTGAAACTATACTGAAAAGATGCACTTGCACCTAATGCACTCCAGCTGTTGCTAGGAGTATTCATGGATTAACCTGGGCCTAGACCAGTGTGAACTCCCATGAACTGATGCTGAGTCTTTAGCTCTGTTTTGTTCTACAGGTACATTCCTCTTGCCCTGTGCTTTTTGCTAATGTAGGCATAGACAGAATAGGCTTCTGTAGGATTTTAAAAACATTTTTAAACAGTATTAAACTTAGGACTGACATGTACATGAGTCCTTTGTCATATATCACAGAGGATCACAGAATCACAGATCAGCTAGGTTGGAAAAGACCTTCGAGAACATCAAGTCCAACCTATCACCTAACATCTTCTAATTAACTAAACCATAGCACCAAGTGCTTCATCCAGTCTCCTTTTAAACAACTCCAGGGATGGTGACTCCACCACCTCCTGAGGCAGTCCATCCGAATCGTCAATCACTCTTTCTGTGAAGGATGTCACTGCCATAAACCTTCACAGTGCTATAAAACATTAACCCAAATTCATGTCTTGAGAGCAAGTCACCTGAGGTCACAGAAAGACATACACAGCAAAGGTACAAGTATCATTTGGATCGATTCTTAGTCTAATACCTGTGTCAAAAAATATCCCTTTTCCAGATTAGATTAAGAAGAAGGAAAATAGTAGCAGACTTAATTCAAATAAGCATCAGGCTTCATAACTGGAGAGTCCTTTCTTAACTAGTACTTTGTGATATTTTTTCTGTGACATTTGATTGGCAAAACATGTTGTTGCAGACATTCCAGAGCAATACTGGGACATTACTGATTGCTTTTGTCTCTCTCCAATTAAAAGTCAACACTTCTGTTCGGGTTTTTCATGCCATTACCTATTGCTGTAACCTCTGAGATGCTCATCATTCAGTTGTCTTGGATTGAAAAAAAAAAAGAAATCAATATAGTTCTGTCTTTCCTGTGATCAGGCATATGCTGAAATCCCTGCTTATTTCTTCAGGAACTGACTGCCAGGCAGCATTAAACCTGATGCAAAATGAAAATACTGTGTCTACACAGTAGGCCAGGCAATTCCAGACTGAAATTACTGAATGGTCACAGTATACTCATTCTGAGCAGGCACAGTAATATTGTCAGAGGGAGCAGAAGGTACCAGCTAGGAGCAATTGGTTAATATTTCTGGAGAAAGTAACCCAGCCTGCATTCTGATTCTTGGAGGCACAGTGGCCTAGATCAGTTGTTACAGTGAGCTTTGTGGGTCTCTTAAACCTCAAGTGGAGCTTTCATGTCTTGTCTTACTATGGTGACATGACAGAGTGGACTTCAGAACATTCCTGCCTAGGAACAGGTAGAAGAAGAAAAAATGGTTTGAGTTTGTGGATCTCGTATGTTCTGTGTATGAGATGGAGGTTGAGTATTGTTTTCTCTTGAGCTGAGTGTTTCTTCAGCAGTTTGGGCTGCATGAAGTTTCTTCTGCAATTTGATCCAGCAAAGATGGTGTACTAAAACAAAGTTTCTCAAGAAACAGCATTGCATCTTTAAACTGAAGTGAAAGTAATTCCATTATTAATGGATGTCAGGCCATTGTGCCTTTGACTTGAAATGTCATGTCATAAAATAATTGTTTCATGTCATTTGTAATCTGTACAGAAAACAGTGAGAAGCTTGGAACTCTGAAGCAGTGCAAACTTTTAAGGAAGTGTTTTGTTTTTTTTTCTCGTAGGCTACTCGACACGCAGAAATGGTGGTAATTGATCGGGTGCTTGACTGGTGCAAGCAACGCAACAGAGATCATACAGAAGTGTTTGCAGACTCTGTGCTGTATGTAACGGTAGAGCCTTGTATCATGTGTGCTGCTGCCCTGCGCTTGATGAGTATCCTTTCATGCTTATTCATGCTGGGAAACTGTATCTCAGAATGTTAGTCTTTTGACAGTAAGCTCATAGAAGAGGGCCTGATGCTGCCAGGCAAAGCCAACAAGGATACCATCCTGTGGTTTGAGAGTCTCCACCCACATCTATTTACTCCATAGTAGATAGTAAGAGATTGAGGAATAAAAGGAGAAATGGTGCAATTATGACAACTATTTCTCTTAGGGATATAAAAGCACATTTTGGAGATATGTTATTATGTAAAATGACCTAATCTTGGTTCAGTGTTCAGTTTTGACTGTTGTGACAGCCATACATGGCTGTATGCCTCAGGCTTCTTTTCTGAGAAAACCAGGATGTGCATCATCTGCAATACATCTTAGGTTACTTAGAAGTAAGCAAGACATAGACAGGCTGGAGTTGGGCAGGGAGAAATATATTGAAGTTCAGCAAGGGCAAGTGTGGTCTTGCACATGGAAAAGAACAACCCCAGGTATCAGTATAAGCTGAGGACTGACCTATTGGAAGGCAGTGAAAAGGAAAAGCACCTGAGGGTCCTAGTGGATGGAACGTTGACCATGAGCCAGCAATGTCCTCTTGTAGCCAAAAAGGTGAGTGCCATTCTGGAGTGTATTAGAGGGGAAGTGGTTAGTAGGTCAAGAGAGGTTCTCCTCCTCCTCTAGTCTGCCTTGGTGAGGCTGCATCTGGAATTTTGTGTCCAGTTCTGGGCCACTCAGTTCAAGAAGGACCTCAGGGAAGTGCTTGAAATGTAATGGAACATCTTCCTCACAAAGAGAGACTGATGCAGCTGGGGCTCTTTACCTTGGAGGAGACTGAGGGGTGTCATCATTAATGTCTATAAATATGTAAAAGACAAGTGCCAAGAGGATGGAGCCAGGCTCTTCTTGGTGATGCCAAATGACAGGACAAGGGGCAATGGGTGGAAGTTGAGGCATTGGAAGATGCCTGTAAACGTGAGGAAAGTTTTCATCGCTGTGAGTGTGACAGAATGCTGGAACAGGCTGCCCAAGGGGTTGTGGAGTCTGCTTCTCTGGAGATGAATATTCAAGACCCACCTGGATGTGTTCCTCTGTGATCTAGTATAGGTGATCCTGCTCTGGCAGGGGGATTGGACTAGATGAGCTTTCAAGGTCCCTTCAAGCTCCTAACATTTTGTGATTCTGTGAACCACAGTGCAAACTAATTTAGTTTGAAAAGTACAATCACACGTTACTGAAATGTAATGACAAATCAAGCTACTGCACTTCTTCCTTGCTTTTTGCTTTAACTTAATGCCTTAACTCATCAACATAAATTCCTCGAGTTGTATATGGCTGTCAAAATGAGCGGTTTGGAGGCTGTGGCTCAATTTTGAGTATCTCATCTGATGATATAGTAAACACAGGAGAACCATTTGAAGTAAGTTGTGAAGTGTTTTCCTTTGATTTTCAGCTAGGGTACTGTGTCTAGCTTTTTTACCATGCTTTAAGAATGTTACGCACCAGTTTAAGAGAACTTGGATGAAAGATGATCAGAAGTCAAGTAAACCTGACTTTACATGAAAATAATGTAAAGAAATGATGTCCTTAAAGTGAGGAAAAGCCTGATGACAGTCTTAAAAATATTTAAAAGCATGCATCGAGGAGGAAAGAATTATATTCATTGATCAAGATAAGAATTAAATATATTTAAAAGATGTGCAATACTTAGAACAGTAAATATATGCTACAGGAAGAGATAAGGGAAAAATCATTTTAAATTCTAGAATGCACAAACATAATCAGTAAAGATCAAGTAACTGCAGCTTACCAAGTTGTTGGTTTTTAGCTGAGCCCCTGGAAATTACTGTATTTCTTGCTCCCAGTCTGTCCATATATGAGGTAAAATGCATTATCTTAGGTCTCCTTCGTTATAGTTGAAATCTCAGAATAAATGTAGACTGCAAAAGTAGTAAAGGAGATTTAATTTAGGTTTCAGGAAACTGAACAGTAAAGATACTGAAGAGCTAGAACGGAGTAAGGAGAATAAGTCATCTTTGTCATTTAAGATAGGCTGGACAGGCATTCAATGGAGGTACAGTGTACATCAGTCCAGACACTTTACAACACACCTGTACATACACACAGAGGGCATTTATAACATTGTATTTATTACACTGTATGCAGTTGTTGATGCTCCTGCCATTCACAAGCATACTGATGAGGGTTCTAAGAGTTCTTTTCCGTATTTAACCATTCATGGCACAATGCATGTTAAAAACAAGAAACTTACTTTGGTGTTGCAAATAAGCACTAAAGGCTTACGACTCAGAATCTCAGTCAGGAGCATGATACAGTTTGGCAGTCCAGTGTAAACACATCGATCATCTTTCTGTCAGGGTGTTTGTGAGAGCAGCACCTGTGTTACTCTGTATAATCAGTACTGGAAGAGTGGTCATTTGCTAACCTTGGCATGTGGTATTTAGTTTTCTTACATTCTGAGAAAAAGAAAACAGAAAAGGAGAAGATTATTCCCATTACAAATGCTTCCTTTGTTTCTTGCAGTGGCATGTATAGGTGTAATTCATTATTTTATAGTGCGGGCGGAGATTCATTAAAGCATTAAAGACTTTTAAATGCTTTAATGTTCATGGCCTAGTGAAGTATTTCTTGAAGGGACCAGTAAGGTCTGAGAGGTGACTGTTAGGAGCAACAAACAGATGTGTGGATGAATGTTTTCTGATGGAAATCTTATCTACAAATACCTAGGTGTATGTCTTTCAGTGTTTCCAAGTGCTCAAGGGGTATCTGAAGTAAATTTGAAACACATGAATAAGAAAGAAATAGGAGATTGCATAAAAATCTTACAAAAGCACATTATTTACTCTACTAAGCCTCATCATAGTATTTTTTCAAATATTTTAGCATTCAACCTGAAAAAGAGATTCTGACCTCTAAGGAGTTGGAGTGGAATAGGCAGTAGAGTTGTTTACTATTACTCTATACTTAAGGCATTATTGTGAAGCATGGAATATGTTGTTGTCTGATGTGCTGATGAACATCATTCTATTTTGAACAGTGCATTTCTGGCTATCGTGCTAAAGAAGCAGTGGAATTGTTAAAAGCTTTCTACAGGCAAGAAAATCCCAATGGTAGGTTTTACATTAATGGATCCATTTTGGTTCCAACCCAATTTAAAAGAATGCTGGCACTGGTATTACTGTAATTCACTTCTGATGTTTTTTCTCCCTTTCTGTTTCTTCTTGGCAGCACCAAAATCGAAAGTACGGAAAAAGGACCATCATAATTAGTCCTGCTCTGACAGGAGACAGAAACCTACCAAAAATGATACATGAAGTTTTTTTCAGCATCCTTTTTTAAAATGAACAGTCCAATTAAACGTTGTCTAATGTTCTGTGCAGAGTTTTTACTAATAGGATGCTTACTACACATTCCTGTGTTTCTGTGTACGTGATTTCTTGTTCTCGTACATCACTGAACAGAAGAATAAGTGGCTCTTTCCAGAAAGAGGAAAATCTGTGGTTCAAGTTCGCTTGTTTGTAGGCAGGTGGACCCTTTAAAATGATGTCATTCTATACAGCACATTCCAGGAAATTTTCTTTCCATTGGTTTGTGGAGAAACATCTTGTTTTTCAATAGTGAATATGTACTTAGGCAAGTAATTGAATTTCTTGGAATGTTACCTTCATAAGACTTTCCACAGCCCTCGTGTGTATATTTAATCAAAAGGCATGTAAGGAATTGTCCAGTCCTCGAAGACCTGAGAAAAGACCATTGATTATAACAGTTCTTCATTGTTTTTATACCCCCTCTAGCATAAGTCAGATTTTCAGACATAACTTCTGACAGTGTCCTAGTTTGAGCCACAGGCTGCCCAGAGTGAAAATACAGAAAGCAGTTTACCCTAACAAACAGAATTGGAGGTTAAATGTAAAATACTATTTACAAAAGTGACAAAAAGTACAGAAGGTATAAAAGCACAAAGGTATATAGATGTATATATATATACACAGACTCAGCCTCAGTCCAGTTCTCCTTCTGGGCCTCACTAGGTTTCAACAGCTAGGCCAAACTGCTTCCCGCACTGGGACAAGCCTACCAGGCCTCAATGCCCTTCCCAGAGCAGGCTTAGGAGAACTCAGATCAGGCTTCGCTGCCCTGTCCCATCCCAGGCAGGCTTGGTAGACCTTAGAGGCATAGGTAAAAAGGATAACTTGCCAGCCAAGGCTGTGGAAGGCCACCCTGCCCACAAACCAAGAGTCACCGCATGCACTTGGAGAAGAGAGGAGGGAGAAAAAGAATTGGTGGTGAACTCCTCTATAGGGAGACACAGGAAATGAGACAATAACAATTTACAATATTCTTCTGTCCTGCTAAGACACTCTGGTCTCTGGAAGAACAGTTTGTCCTAAACCCAAACCAGACAGTCCTACAGAAGTGTAGACAGGTGTATCTGCAAAACTGTGTGTCTCAGTCTCTGCTATTGCTTAGTGTAAGCAAGCATCATTTGGCTGCACAGCACCTTCATACCAAGTTGTGGAGAAATTCCAGAACTCTCTTTAGACTGTCCGTACCATAAGAACTGCTTTATTGTTAAGAACTCTGCTGGAGTTGGAAGCTGTTCTCAGCTACTAAATTATAGCAACTGAGGTGGGCAGGAGATTAAATTCGTAATAATATAAAGAAAATACATTTCAGACATTTATCCTTTTGTAGTGTTAGTTGGCTTTGTCATTTCCATGTACATTGCTTGCCCATGCAGTAATTTACAAACCAGAAGAGGGCCTTACAGTTCCACTAATGAATTAAGAATACAAGTGCAGTTCAGTCTCAATTACATACGTAAGTGGATACTTACCTTAAGCACAAAACTGTAATTTATTCTGCTGACATTCAGCAATTTGAGAAATGCCCTTTTTCTTTTTTTTTTTCATATGAAAGTGCATCATCCAAGTCTGTGACTATAAAAAATGAATACAATTATACCTTTTAGATATTTCAAATAAATACTTTCAGAAGTGTGGTGGGTTTTTTTTAACAGCATTAAAAGCATTAGATGGTCATCATTGCTTCAGATAGCTTAGAATTTGTATTTTGTGTATTTACTTACTCTTTACAAGGTGATATAGCAAAAAAGTGCTTTTAAAGATGATAGCTATTTTCAGACTTTAGAAATAATGTTCCTTCAACACAAGCCCTTTAACTAACCTCTGTGATTATCCTGTTCTACTTATCATTACTTACAGCACTCTTGAGTCTTTCCACAAGAGAAAGAAGTTATGGCTTCTGTGTTGTAGATTTCATCCGTTTCAGAGCTCCGAGGGTTGTGAACCAGGCAGTTAAGCTGGAAAAGCTATTTAGAAAGGATCATTTTAATGTCTCCTATGGCTTTATGTAAAAAGAAACAATCACACCTGTGGTTATGGTATTTGGCTGGTGTTAGAAGATAGCTCTTCATCTATGCAGATACATATGTTCAGTTCTCAACTGGACCATAATTTTCTTAGACCTTGAAGTCACTGAAGTCCAAATTAAAGCAGGCTGTTAGACTTCTGGCTTGTCACAAACATCAGTGTCAGCAGGAGTTGGAACCTACATATTGTTTTGGACCAGGACCTTAAATCTCTCAGCACTTATTCTTCTGCAGAGGGGCTAAGAACACTTTCTTTCTGCACTGCCTTCTTTCAAAGAAGAATGTTGTTAGCAGTTGGATGGTGTGAAAGTAGGAGTTGCATAAATAAGGAGAAAGGTTACTGTAGTAAGGAAAACACACTTTAAAAGTTCTGTCCACTTCTACAATCCTTAAAACTGGAACAGAACTATTTTGTAATAGGAGTCAGTGATAACCTGTCACTTAAACTATTTAAGTTTCTGTGAAAGCCTAAAGAGACTTAAGATGACAAAACCAGAAAAGTCTTTTGAGAGTGGTCAGGGATAATAGCACAGCAAGCTGAAACCTCTTGTATTACAGAAAGGTTATAGAAGATTCTTGTGTTTACTATTCACTGTAATGTGAATAGTTCTGAGGGCTCTAGGCTCAGGCTCAGAGAAATATCTCAATGGCTAAGCTCAGCACAGAGGCTGAAAGAAGGCAGAAGGCAGCCACAACAGATACAGCCTGGTGAGATGACCAGTTCCAGTGCTCCATATCAGAATACAAACTTAAAAAGGGAGAGAGCTGGAGAATACAGAAAAGAGAATATCAGAAAAAACAATTGACTTTGTTTTGGATCAATATTCAGCAAGGAGATGGTTGCTTATGGCTATGGAAGCATAGCCTCGACTTCCAGTTGCTAACAGATAAAATCCTGCTGCAAACCATGCCAGAGGCACCCTAGGAATAAAGACCTGGAAAGAGGCACAGCCTGGAAAAAGTGTTGCCATCTGTTTGCTGGGGACCTAGGTCTCAGGCTTTGGCTTTAGCTCTGAAAGAGTGTCAAGATCAACAACTTCAATGGTTACTGCCACCTGGAAAACTCAGAAGTGGCTGATAAATGTTGCTATTCATTTCCACAGTGCTTGCAGTTATTTTTCTCTGTCTCTAGGTTGCCGCATAGCAGGTCTCAACAGCAGCAGATACATTCACTATTTTATTTAAAGAGGTTTAAATGCTTGGCGTCGTTTTGTCCCTTTGCTGCTTAAGAAATAAATGTGTGGTCTGCAGTGTTACCTTTACCTTGGGCTGCATTTCTGCCAGTTTATCAGAGGCAAACATCATTTTATTTCAGCCTCTGGTTTGCTTGTCAATAGTCTGACATCAAAATATATTGAACCAGCTAAGAGGGCAAGGAAGCAAAACAACACACGGCTTTGTCTCTGCTAAAGCGATTACGATTGACAATCCAAGGCTATAATAAATATGTCTTGTGACTTGCAGACTTAGAGGAGAGCCTGAATTTAAATTATAGCTTTGGGTTTTGAAATGCTCACTGATCCATTCCATTCCCATTAAGAGCACCTTCCGCTCTGCAAAATTAAGTGATATCTTTACATGACAGTTTAATTTAATTAATTTATTTTTCAATGTGTACATTTATGGAGTTTCTCCATTAAGCTTTTGAAATGGCTGCAGCTCCTATGCATTAATGTAAATGCTCCGTGGCCCGTAATTACCTCTGGCAGGCTTAGGGCACTGATAAAAAGATTATATTTTTAAAAGCTAAAGTCTTCAAACTTCCCTGGTGCTTGGCAGGAAATCTATTTCTGTGTTTGATTTGGAGCAAGGCTGAGGAGCCTGCAGCCAACAGCTCCAGTGTAGGCAGGAACTGTTAGATTTTAGAAGAAAATACATTTGACGCTAAATGAGGGAAGGGGAGAGGAAGACAATTAGTGTGAGAGTACTAGAAGCAGCTGTTTATTTGTTTTGCCTCGTGGCTGCCAGGATATACCCTTATCATCAAAGTGCATCTAGAAATGAGGTATTTTCTATGAAACTACTTTGCAAAACATGGATCTTTATCTTTTTAAGGGGCTGCCCCAAAGTGAGTTAATCTTCCTTTTTCACAATAGCGTGGTGCTAGCCAAGAATACTGGATTCCCCCCTTGCATCCTCCTCCCTCCTTTCTAAAAATGAACTTTTTAGGGAAATATGGAATTCAGAGAAGTTTGAAGGAGAGCAGATGGCCAACAGTGAGCCAATAGGATGTAGAACTTAGGTAGTCGCTTGGCAGGCAAGTACAAGTGAACCCGTGATGTTTCCATAGTGATGTTTTCACATGGTGCCTTCCTTTTGTTTTTTAAAGACTTAAGTGATAAAAACAAAGGGATAAAGGGAAGGGTTCTCTAGACCAGAGCATTTAGCATGGTGTAATGAAATCTGCCCTTCCCAGGGGCAGTGGCTTGGACTACTTGCTGCTTTCCAGCTGAGGAGTGATGTACTGACCTCAGCTATGGTCACATTCACCAGCTGCAGTTGCTGTGGCACTTGCAGGGGCTGCCCTTGCTGCTGGATAAAGCAGGAACAGCTTCTGAAATGGATCACAGAATCACAGAATGTTAGAGGCTGGAAGAGACCCTTAAAGATCATCCAGACCAACCCCCCCTGCCAGAGCAGGATTACCTAGACCAGATCACACAGGAACACAACCAGGTAGGTCTCAAATATCTCCAGAGAAGAAGACTCCATAACCTTCCTGAGCAGCCTATTCCAGCGTTCTGTTACCATCACAGCAAAAAAAAATATTTCCTCATGTTTCCATGACACTTCCTATGCCTCAATGTCCACCCATTGACCCTTGTCCTGTTGTTGGGAATCACCAAGAAGAGCCTGACTCCATCCTCCTGGCACTCACCCTTTACATATTTATAAACATTAGTGAGATTACCTCTCAGTCTCTTCTCCAAGCTAAAGAGCCCCAACTCCCTTAATTTCTCCTCATAAGGAAGATCTTCCACTCCATCATCCTTATGGCTCTGTGCTGGACTCTCAAGCACTTCCCTGAGGTCCTTCTTGAACTGATTGGCACAGAACTGGACACAATAGTCCATATGCAGCCTCACCAGGGCAGACTAGAGGGGGAGGAGAACATCTCTTGACCTATTTACCACTCCCCTTCTAATACACCCCGGAATGGCATTGGGCTTCTTGGCCACAAGAGCACATTGCTGGCTCATGGTCAACCTCCCCTCCACCAGGACCCCCAGGTGCTTTTTCTCTTTACTGCTTTCCAACAGGTCAGTCCTCAACCTATACTAATAACCTGGGGTTGTTCTTCCCCAGATGCAAGACTCTACACTTGACCTTGCTGAACTTCATTAAATTTCTCCCTGCCTAACTCTTCAGCCTGTCTAGGTCCTGCTGAATGGCAGCACAACCCTCTGGTGTATCAGCCACTCCATCCAGTTTTGTGTCATCATCAAACTTGCTGACAATGCACTCTGTGCCCTCATCCAGGTTGTTGATGTATATATTGAATAGCACTGGTACCAATACTGATCCCTGAGGGACTCCATTAGATAAAGGCCTCCAGATGGACTCTGTCCCACTGACCACAATCTCTCACTTCTTTCCTTCAATGGGTTCACATTCACCTTACTACATGATCATCCAGACCACACTGCCTCAGTTCAGCTGTGAGGATGCTGTGGGAGACAGTGTCAAAAGCTTTACTGAAATCAAGATAAACCACATCCACAGCTCTACCATCATCTATCCACATGGTTATGTCCTCATGAAATGCTAAATGAAGGTGTGACTTGGATTGTAGTGCTCTTGGAGGGGCAGTTGGTAAGGCTCTGATTCTTGTGGTGTCAGGATTTCACAGTTACATGTGAGGGAAGGTTTGCTGTCTTCTCTAACTTTCAGAGCTTTCTCTATGTGCAAGGAGGCAATGTAACAAAAATTGATGCTTCTGTGACTTTGATTCCTGCTTTCTCTTTTGAAGTCTGAGATGTAAAAGTTACATTAATTTGTGAGAATATAAACAACTGCCATTATCTGTACAGTCATATTGTGAAAGAGAAACAAGATCTGTAGGGAGAGGAAGTATTTTTTATTGAGCCAAATAATAGTTGGAAAAAAAAAATGGGCAAGCTTTCCAACAACCAGCTGTAGGGGTGCAGAGCTCAAAAGCTTACCATCTTTTCCCACACACCTAATGCACAAGAAAACAAGTAAGTAAATGCTTGCATATACCATTTCCCTACAAACTTTGCTTTTCTTGGAGGAAAAAAAAAAATCTGGACAACTTTTTCTATCGGCTGGTTTGAGCAGGAAGAAAGGTCACAGGAAACTGGGCTTGTGGCAAACTCTGCTTCTATCTCCGCAACAGAGCCTTCCATTTCTCTGCACAGATGTGCCAGTGGGTGTGCCAGCACTTTTTCCTTTCCTAAAAGCCTCCCAGAAAGGTGCTGAATGCAGCAGGCCATTTATTAAGCCACTCAACCTTCAGCAGAGAGACTCTCCCAAGAGGGAGTGCTGTTGCATAGCAAGGCAGAAGGTCACATTACTTTGAATCCCAGCACGAACTCCCCAAAAGCTATGGTAGAAGTGAATGAAGTCAGTTTAGCCTGGGAACAAAATTACTCAGCTGTCCTTCATTTGCTTCTGCACATCTGATGGCATCCTGGGGTGTATCAGAAAGGGTGCGGTTTAGTGGAACACTGGAACGGGTGGTCTGGGGAGGCAGTTGGGGCCCCATCCCTGGAGATACTCTAAGTGAGGCTTGACAGGGCTCTGGGCAACCTGATCTAGTTCAGGATGTCCCTGCTGACTGCAGAAGGGGTTGAACTAGATGACCTTTGGAGACCCCTTCCAACCTAGACCATTCTGTGATTCTACGATTCTAGTAGGTCAAGAGAGGTTCTCCTTCCCCTCTGCTCTGCCCTAATGAGGCTGCATCTGGAATATTGTGTCCAGTTCTGGGCCACTCAGTTCAAGAAGGACCTCAGGGAAGTGCTTGAAAGATTCCACCACAGAGCTGCAATGATGATTCAGGGAGTGGAACATCTGCCTTATGAGGAAAAACTGAGGGAGCTGGGTGTCTAGCTTGGAGGAGACTGAAGGGTGACCTCATTAATGTTTATAAATATGCAAAGGACAACTGTCAGAAGGATGGAGCCAGGCTCTTGTCAGTGATGTCCAATGACAGGACAAGGGGCAATGGGTGCAAGCTGGAGCACAGGAGGTTCGTTCCATGTAAATATAAGGAAAAACTTTTTCACTGTGAGGGTGACAGAGCACTGGAACAGGCTGTTCAGAGAGGTTGTGGAGTCTCGTTCTCTGGAGACATTCAAAACCCATCTAGACACATTCCTGCGTGACCTGCAGTAGGTGATCCTGCTCTGGAAAGGGGTTGGACTAGATGATCTTTCAAGGTCCCTTCCAATCCCTGACATTCTGTGATTCTCTCCATTTTGTAGTGGCCAGCTTCTTATTACTCAACCTGATCCTGGAGACAGCAAATCATACTTTTTAAAGAAATTAATTTTCTTGTGCTCTGCAACTTCTTTCCAGTCATGCTGTTCAGCACTTCTACTGGCAGCATCAGCAGCCTGAATTAATCATTCAAAACTATACCTATTTAATGCACTTTTTAGTATTTAGATGTGTTTATTCTGTCAGGGAGCTCCATCAGGATGCTCAAAATGCTTGTGGCAATGGGGAGGGCTAAAAGCCCTCAGCTGTGCCACAGCAAAACCTCGATTACTTACTATGTAGGGCACTTCCACCATAAAGTAGAACTGGCAATTTTGGTGTGGACAGTTACAGGCCAAGAAGTTTCAACCTATGGATTTACTGATAGATTTAGAGTCAGTGCAGTGCCACTGTGCCATAGAGGGAAGTTAAGGAATGGCATTGCAATGAGTTGGAGCTGGAGTAAGTGGAGGAGCTGACTCTTTCCCATCTTAACCCTGTGCTGTGGGTGTTTCCTCAGTGCTCACTCACTTCACATTGTACTCAAAGTTTATTCAGTTCATTTCTGCAGGTCTTAGTCCAAGTGGGGCGAGTCTTTAATCCTTCTTTGTACCCTGTGTCAGAGCTGCAGAGTGCTCCTATTTGGAGCCACCTGCCTGTCCATTTCAGATGTCAGACCATCACCTAGCAGCTCTGAGGCTGTAGTTACAAACCTAGCTCCAAGATACCATGCCAAGCTCCACTGAGGAACGGTGCCTCCCTGTTAATCTCACCCTGCATTTCTGTATTGTGTGCCCTCTTTTCTCTCCTACCACCCCTGAAAGCAGTGAGGAGCTGCACTGCGTAGCTGAGGAGCAGCAGCAATGAGAAGCCTCTGTGCTCCTGCCTTTCTGCTGCTCCAGCTAGAATAATGCCAGCTACCAATAGCCCACAAGGAGCCTAACAAAGCAGCAATCTGGCGTTAAGACAGGTATATAGTTGCCATGTATTGAATTGACAGATGACATTTGGAATGTGCAGCCCCTATTTATTTTTTAAACCTAAATACGCTCTTGAAATAAAGTCCTCTCCTTTAGTCTTAAAGTTGATTTCCAGCCCAGACAGGGCCAGCTGTGATTTTTACACATTTCTGGGCACAAGGTCAGATTCCTAGCAGCTGTAAGATTTTCTTTGCAATGAACTGCACAATTCATGAACAATAAACAGTTACCTGCCTCCCAGATTACTTTGGACTCTACCCTTACTTTTATCCCTGCTACCTTTCCATACAGAATTCTTTATACAAGAAAAATATACAAGTTTTGCAAAGAGGTTTTAATCAAGTTCATCTGCTACCTAGTTCCACCCATCTACATTTTTTATGTATCTACAGTAACAAGGTGACAGAAGGAAGCTCCAAACACCTTCAGCAACAGTTCATTCAGAGGCAACAAAGACTCAGCTTTCTTAGAGACAACTACCTCAGACATTATATTTTAGGAACAGTAAAAAGTGTGAAGGGACTCAGCTCATCCAACTCAAAAGCACAGAAATTATGGTAAAATGCAATATTCCTTTACACCTTCAAATTGCTGTCAACACTTTCAATAACATTCTTATGATCACTTCCATTTCCAACTCCAGAAATAAAAAAAATAAAAAAAATTAAAAAAAGGTGCCCAAACTTCATCAAAGTTGCACTTAGACAAGTACTTGGATGCTACCTTATTTGCTGCTTCATCAGTTTCACTTGTAAAGGTCCAGAAAACATTGGACTGTTGTTTATGTAATGTCTTCTCAAAGTCATTCCATTTGAACCCTAGGATGTCATTCCACTACTGCTATGCTGGCATTTCAAGCTTATTCTTTGCATGTAAAAGAGCAAAAATTGAGCTTTCCAATATGTAGAGAAGTTGATAACTAGATGGCTACTATTGACTGAAGGGAGGGAAGCATCTTCCATGGATGTATGCCAGGCACAGGCATGTAGAAGATGGCATAGTTTCATCCCACGTTCTTTTAATGACTAAACCAAGGCTGGCAAAAGGTAAAGTATCTTGACAGATGCTTTCTCCAGCAGCTTAGGCAAGCAAAGCCAAGACTGTGGCCAGCAACCCTCTTACTCTGCATCAGATTTGCCAGGAGTCACAGCCACATGGGAGCCACAAGAGGAGTAAGAGCCTGCAGAATATTCAAGTCAGAGGGATGCTTTCTTTCTTTCCTTTTTTTTTAATTAAAAAAAAAAATCTTCAATGATTTACATATGAATTGCTTCTAATGAGGACACTGAGCTCACTTTTCCAGCAGACTTTCAACAAGGCCAAAATTAAGGATACAATTACATGGCAGAATACTAGACTGAGATCTTCATGGTTTTTATGTCAACAGTGAAGTCAGCCTCTGCTGGTGGGTGGGAAGCAGCTCTCTTTAGGGATGTTGAGCTGGTTGGTTTTCTGATTACTTCAGAGAATTTTTAAAATAGCAAATTATAATAACAGGCCTATAGACTCTGTAGCAGCATTCTGATTAATGCGAACCTCAAGATAAGTTCCTAAGTTCTTGTTCATAACTTATGCTGTTCGTACATTTTCTAGATGCTATTTTAACCTGTGTCTTCTGAGTCACATTAGTCAAAAGAATTGGCCTGTAATTTAATTATTGCAAATGGAGCATCAGTGAATTATTTCCTAGGGAAGAGAGTTAAGAAAACCCAACCCTGCAATTAATGCTGAAACAGAACCCTTTTGCTTTGGCCATTCAAAAATTTTCCCATATGACAGGAGCCAAATGAGACTGAAAGAGTTTAGAAAATTCTATTAGAAAGTCATCTTCACCCAGAGCTTTCCCTGAGACCAGAGGTTTTATGACTCCTTTTTATTTCTTTCTCTGCTTTGGGACTACCTAACTGTTCCCCAATTTCCTGCAGAATTTTAGGTATTTCCAGTTTACTTAAGAGACCTTGAGTCTGTTCAGTTGTGCAAATGACTCAGGTTAGTTAAAAGATTTTAGAACCCAAAAAATATAACAGAATCACAGAATTAACCAGGTTGGAAAAGACTTTTGAGCTCATCAAGTCCAACCTATTACCCAACACCATCTAATCAACTAAACCAAGTGCCACTTCCAGTCTCTTTTTAAGTATTTCCAGGGACAGTGATCTCCACCTCCCTGGGCAGCCCATTCCAATGCAAATCACTCTCTCTGTGAAGAATTTTTCCTAACATCCAGCCTAAACCTCCTCTGGAGCATCTTGAGACTGTGTCCCCTTGTTCTGTCACTGGTTGCCTGGGAGAAGAGACCAGCCCCCACGTGGCTACAACCTGCCTTCAGGTAGTTGTAGACAGCAATAAGGTCTTCCCTGAGCTTCCTCTTCTCCAGGCTAAACACCCCCAGCTCCCTCAGCCACTCCTCACAGGGCTGTGCTCCAGGCCGCTCACCAGCCTGGTTGCCCTTCTCTGGACACATTTAAGCACCTCAACACCTTTCTTAAATTGAGTGGCCCAGAGTTTGACACAGTACTGAAGGTGTGGCCTAACCAGTGCTGAGTACAGGGGCAGAATGACTTCCCTGGTCCTGCTGGACAGTCTAGGATGCCATTGGCCTTCTTGGCCACTTGGGCACACTGCTGGCTCATGTTCAGCTGTCAACCAGTACCCCCAGGTCCCTTTCTTCCTGACCATTCTCCAGCCACTCTGTGTCCTGCCTGTAGCACTGCATGAGGTTGTTGTGGCCAAAGTGCAGAGCTCAGCACTTAGCCTTGTTAAATCTCATGCTGTTGAACTCTGCCCATTTATCCAGCCTGTCAAGGTCCCTCTGCAGAGCCCTCCTACCCCATGTGTCCTTAAGGTCCACAAAGGTTGTAGCTTGTATGACAGACTATGATGCACAGGAATCACGTAACACCCTGTGATTGCTTTTCTTCCTGAACTGTACTGCAAGAGTTCCCAGACATTTTTTCATGGCTCTTAACTGCTGGTTTCCTAACATTTTCTAAGCAAAGGATTCTGCACTATTTGCTTCTCATAGAAATGTAAATATGGTGTAGTCATGCATCTGAGTCCCATCAAGCAAGACACTCTCACTCTATTGCTTCTTCATCACCATATATCTCGATAATTTAGAGCAGTAACATTTGGGTTCTGAGCAGATTAATCAACAAAATCACAGCATAAGGGATTCTAAACTGATACAAACAGCCTGGGAAGGTTTTGAAGCATTGTTATATCCAAGAGCACTGAGGTGAAGAGGATAGCAAGTTCTGTGATCCACCTCTTCAACTTCCCTTCTATACTGTTAGCTTTCAACTCCACTGTGTATCTTGTAGGTACTTTGGACCATCCACATGCTAGAGATGAAAAGCAAGCTTTGCTGACCTGCTAGTGGGTTGAAATATAGTCCACCCATGCCTGACTCATTTGGATCATCAAGCAAGTGTGCCTGGACTTTTTGCATCAGAGATCTCCATAACATAGCCTGAGATTATGCAGTGTAGGTGCCACAAGCTGTGGAGATGGCATTAAAGTTTTGACCTTGTGAATGAACTTATGACCCCTCTTAAAGTTGAGCTATACTGTGTGTGAGGACTCCGCCACTTAGTATCTTGCCTGAAACAGGCTACCATTGCCTTAACACTTTCCAGTGAGTGCCTTTCAGGGTTAGTATTTAATGCAATCCATGAAACATCCAAGTGGTATTTCAAATTGGCCTATAGATTATGCTTACCTTCTGCCCCTCTCAAGATAAAAAAGATCAGAAATGGAGCAAAATAAGGAAAAAACCCAAAACCAAAACACAAAATATATGACAAATCGGAGGGGCACAAGTACGAAACGCTAATATGCAACATCATTAAAGCCTTGATCCTGTGAAATGTGCAGGGCATGCATTGGAGTCTGTTTTGCTCAGAAGGAAAGACAACAGTCTTGTTTGCAATACCTGTATTTTCTAACCTCCTTCTGCTAAATACATGTTTAAAATGAATTACTTTGGAAAGCGATAAGACAAATGGGTGTGGTAGAGTTGGAGGAAAAATAAATACTAATTTAAAAAGCTATCCAAGCACCCACGGAACACGATGGAGACCTGGTTTCTGCTTTTCAGCTATTTCTAGAGGCTGAAAGAGAACAAATAGACTGAACTGGTTCTAGCCTTCACAATAGGTTGCATTAGAAGGTCTGTACCCTTTGTCCTTCAAGGCAGAGAGCAAGACAAAGGAGGTGTAATCATCATAATGAGCCACACAACCCACATCTTCCTGGTTTTTTACTTGATCTCTGTAGCAGTTGATCTTTAACACATCCTGCATTTGAGAAGGCTCAAAGCCTGGTGTGCCAAAGCTTAGGATTGGATTGGATGTAATCTTTCTGTTATGGGAGAGCTAGCTGTTAAAAACTATTTCTAATAGATTTTGCTCTCCACCACTTCTAATCCCTTTCTAGAAACCAGTGGCCTGATGCTTGTGTTGGTAAGTGGCTTCACTACTCCAGGTAGACTCACAGAGGGAAACCTTACTAGCTGTAAAGATTTCTTTTCTATACCCACTCTCCCCTTCCCTTTCCCCTTAGAAGTCCTGCTAGCTCAATGTGTTTATATCCCACTGGAGCCAGACTGAATATATTTGGCTGCACACCCCTGCTCCCTACAGTGAATGTACAGCAACTGTGCTGGGCTTCGGTGATTACACCCACAGAGCCCCACAGTTCCTCTCCCACACAAGACGTGTACGTCTCACATGTGGTAATAGTTTTAAGAGCAATTCAGACTTGTGTTTGACTGATAGAGCAGAGGTACCTTTTCTTTCCAGGGTATGTATTTTCAGTTTGTCCTCACTGGCCACTGTTTTCAGGTGCTTTGGCTGTCCCTGTGCTGCAGTGTAATGAGCAAAGACAGATGATCCAGTTCTCAGTGGTTTTGCTGAAAGAGATATAAATCACGCTGTAGGTACTATTTCTTCACATGTTGTGCCATTTGCTGAACAATTAATTGTTACTGAAGGGTTAATAAGTGAGCCAAGGCTACAGAACATAATGCAGAGATGACAACCCAATTCGTTAATACTGTGATACTACTTCACGTAAACCCAGCTGATGTAAAATCAGTTCCATGCTAAATGGTGCTTTCCCTTTCAGTCCTTTTAAACTTTAAAATAAAAAAGGGACAAAGATACCAAGAGCTCATAAATCATCTCTAAATAATGCCTTACAGACTGATGGTAAGTGGCATTCTCACAAACCCACATTAAAATGCCTCATATGCATAGAGTATATAGATTGTCAATTATAACAGCTCAAAGTAACCATGAATGTAACATCTACTTTACTATCCACTGCACCTCATCAGTCTGAGAAAGTGCTGGGTTTATTCCAAGCTATATATCTTATAAAGTTAACACAAAGGATAAGTTTTAGCCATGTGAAAATCTAAATACCTACATCCAAGACACGCACAGTTACACAGAAGTGTAACATAAATGATAGACAAATGAGTAATAAATCATTGTTTTTTAATTGAACTCCACAGAGAGAAGATCTAGCACAGATGCTTTGGCAGGTAAATTGAATTGCACTTCTTTCAATAAACATGGCTCTGGGGCATGATTTTGGACAGGTATCTTCATAAGACACAACAGCTCAATGTGAAGACTGCTGGGACTCTGCAAGGGCCAGAATGCAAACAGACATTTCAGAGGCTTTCACCCTTGGCAATCAATTTGAAAGCTGTTCGAGGGGCAATGGGTGCTGGTCCCCTCCCAGTATAGAATCACAAAAAGCCTGATTCTGTGGTGAGCACAGGTTCCACCAGCCAGTGGAGTGGATCAAACAAACCATCCTCCCTCTCCTCTTGCCAAAGTGTGTTGATCTTGTGCTCTAAGGAAACACTCAGCTGTTGCCAGCACAGCAATTGTGCTGCAGGAAAACTCACCTCCAAATAACTTAATCTTCATTTATTCAGAAAAAAAAAACCCACACCAAAAGCTAAAAGGTGAAGGCTAATGAGACATTTGAACAGGAATGATTTCACAGTAATAAAATACTTTGCATGTTTCTAAGGACACAGCAGGCATGGAGTCCTTGAGAGCAAACTTCCCTGAGGACCCTGCACTGCTACACATAAGCTGATAGTGCAAAGCTGTTATACCAACCTGTCCCCTCATGCTGGGAAGGCAGAGTACAAGTTAATTGTAAAGACTAGGCATAGCACGGCCAACCAGGGAAAGTGAGCAAGTAGAGAAAACAGCTAAGCGCCCTTTCTTCCTGTGTTAACTTTACATCTTAGGTTTTTATAATTGTAGAATCATAGAATTGAATCATAGAATTGTCAGAGCTGGAAGTATCATCTAGCTCCAAGCCCTCTGCCATGGGCAGGGACACCTCACACTAGATCAGGTTGCTCAGAGTCCCATCCAGCCTGGTCTTAAATACTTCCAGGGATAGGGCTTCTGCCACTTTCCTGGGCAACCTGTTCCAGTGTCTCACCACCCTGATGGTGAAGAACTTCTTCCTAATATCCAATCTGAATCTACTCACTTCCAGTTTTGCTTTCCCCCTAGTCCTATCACTACCCACAAGTTTTTTACCCTCACCAGCTTTCTTGGAGGCCCCATTCAGATACTGGAAGACTACAATAAGGTCTCTTCAGAGCATTCTCTCCAGACTGAACAGCCCCAACTCTTCCAGTCTGTCTCCATAGGAGAGGTGCTCCAGCCCTCTGATCATCCTTGTGTGGCCCTTCTCTGGACACACTCCAGCACATGCATAACCTTCTTGTAAAAAGGGCTTCAGAACTGGACACAGTACTCACCAGAGCAGTGTAGAAGGGCAGAATCCCTCACCCTGCTGGCCACACTTCTCTTGATGCAGCCCAGGATCTGGTTGGCTCTCTGGGTCGCAAGTGCACACTGGTGGCTCATGTTGAACTTCTCATCCACCAGCACTCCCGAGTGCCTTTCATCAGGGCTGCTCTCAAGCCAGTCACTGCCCAGCCTATATCAGTGGTTTTTTTAACCTGAAGTTGAAACTATTCCATATGCCAGCTCTGCAGTCTCACTATTTACCTAGTTGACAAGGTTCCTGGTGTCATTCTCACATATGTGCAATGCTTCTCATTTGTCTGCTTTTAAAATTAGTATATTCAGATAGAGTAAATAATAGCTGGATAACTGGCAAACTGCACTGGGGTGTAAGAGTTATAACGGGAGCACAGATCATGATCAAGACATCATAACACCCAGGAAAGGAATGATGCAATACAGAGCTTGAGGCTTCACTTGCCTCTGCCACTGACCCATGCAGACAGGGTGAGATCTGCTCAGTGTCTCCTTTTGCACCTCTGAGACACAATGCACTCAGCTGTACATCAGCTGGGGGATTTGAGGCTAAATTTGTGTAAATCAATTTTGATTTCTTCCATTACATCTCTCATTAAGTGCAAAGCACCTCCAGGGAAAGGCAGATGATAAACAAATTCCTTCGTGACATAATGAATTTACAAACCCCCTCCAGTTTCTCTGGGGAAGTTTGGGGAAAAATACTTTCAGTCAGCAAGAGCCAAGTCCACTGAGAGGGAGAATCACTCCATTTCCTCTGCCTTAGGGCCTGACAAACCTTCTGCACCTGCCCAGGGAAGGGGCTGAGAGGAAATGCCTGCTGAGCCTGGGAGGGAGACGCTAAGGCACCAGCATAGCAGCCTATTGCACCCGCATGAAGCATGCAGGTCACAGCCTCCTTGTTTCCCTTGGAAATCACTGCCAGCTTCCCCATGCAGCTCTTGTGCCACAGCACCAAGGCAGAGCTCTCCAAGACAAGCTGTGTGCACAGAGAGGTATTGCCTCTCCACACAGGAAAGAAGCATGAGGCTTTTTCCAGCATTCAGATGCTGTTTTTAATGTGACTCAGCTCTGCAGAGTCCATAAGGATGACACGGGTTGTGCTTTATTAGCAGTGAGGTTAATGTTTGGAAATAAAAAGACTGATGGTTTTAGCTGCTTAATCATTTGGTGCTGCCAAGAGCGACCATAAGCACAGCCCAACAGTGCATGAAGGGAGAAGAGCATAACACTCATTTTCCACCACTAAACTCCAAACATTAGCATACAAGTTGTGAAGCAGACTGGCAGAGGCAGGCAGCCAGGATCACAGCTATTGGAGTGACTCAGTGATCATAATTCTCCTTCATGGTGATTTTCAGCTTTCCTGCAATGGAAGGAAACAGGGGTGGATGAGGTGGGCTAATTTCAAAGTTTGGCAGTTCATTTGTTGTTTGCCCAGCTTTCCTATGCCTTAGGCTACAGAGCTGAGGACTCATCCATTTTTGACTCAACATTACTTCACTTGTCCATGTGGGTCCTCCTTTTTTTTTTTTTTTTTTTTTTTTNTTTTTTTTTTTTTTTTTTTTCTTAAATCTCCTCTTCTTGATGACACTCTTCAGCAAACAGTAGCTGCAATGCAGATTTGCCACATGTCACCAGGCACTGCTTCTGACCTGCGCTGCGCAGCCAGCAGCAGCTCTAGCAGTTGATCAATGGTTGGGCCACACAGTCAGCTGGCACCCAGACCACACCATGTGCAGCAGATGCCATCGGTGCAAAGAACAGAATAAGATACAAGGATGTTGTCTTGAAAAGAAGACAGCTACCTTAGCTAGGGTTTATCACTATTTATCACTAACTAAGAGCAGCTGTTAGACTCACTGATCCTTCGAAACACACATAGAACACAGTTTGGTTACACAAAACATCTCTCCTTCTGTACACAAACTCAAGGGGGAGAGAAGCCCATGAAACAATCATGGTGGAGTTGTACTCCATGAAAAGCTTCCTTGGACACATGAACACACACCTTACTTCTGGAAGGGTGTGTGACAGTCTACATAATCTGAGTTCAGCATGTGCCTCAGGACTTCTCTAAGCAGATGTCAAGAACTAGATCTTTTTGCTTCCCAGGCTGATTTTATTTTTCTTTGCACTTCTTGCTTCAACAAGAGGAGAAATTATAGACTCTATATAAAGCTGACCAGTCAAACCTGCAACTGTTTTTTATTCCTGGGACTTCTGTAGTAGGCAAACCCCAGGCTTAATACTGCAGTTAGACACACTGAAGACACCTGCACTCTTACAACACATATCACAGAATCACAGAACATTAGAAGCTGGAAGGGACCTCCAGAGATCATTAAGTCCAACTCCCCTTGCCAAAGCAGAATTACCTAGGGTAGTCCAAACAGGAATGCATCCAGGTGGCTTTTGAAAGTCTCTAGAGAAGGAGATTCCACAAGCCCTCATAGGCAGCCTGTGTCAGTGCTCCACCACCATCACTGTAAATAAGTTTCTCCTTATGTTAAGGTGAAACCTTCTATGTTCCAGCTTGTTCCTTGTCTTATTGCTGCTGACCACCAAAAAGAGATTGGCCCCATCCACTTGACACCCACCCCTCAAGTATTTATATACACTGATAAGATCTCCTCTCTATACTAAATGGCCCCAAGTATCTCAGTCTCTCTCCAGAGAGCAGATGCTCAAGTTCCCCAGTCAACCATGCCTCTTGGCTAGATTCTTTCCAGCGGGTCCCTGTCTCTCATATGAACCCCTCAGATATTTACAGACATTGGTGAGATCTCCTCTTCTCTTCTCCAGACTAAACAGCCCCAGATCTCTCAGTCTCTTTCCATAGGGGAGATGCTCAAGTCTCCTAATCATCCTTGTGGCTCTCCATTGGATACTCTCCAGCAGGTCCCTGTCTCTCTTGAACCGGGGAGCCCAGCTGGCCCAGCAGTTCCAACTAGCATTGTGCTGCTGCAAGGGCACTGTGGAATTGATAACTGGCCACGTAAAGTGCACTTTGTGAGAGCTTCTTAAGAGCCACACAGGTGGGCTGTCACACAGGGGACTGGCTAGCCACATTAAGTGAGACAGAGCTTCTGCAGGGCTGGCAGGCCTGAAACACAGGGATTTGAGACCTCTAAACCTTCTCCAATTGCCCTGCATCTTATTTCTTTCTCCTTGCATTCTGTTGGTATCTAGTCTTTCCAGCCAAAAGGGCAGTAAAAGCATCCCATGTTCGTGACCACCTTCTCATATGCCTGTGATATCTCAAAGAGAGAAGATGCTGTCAAGAGCTGCCCATGGCTTTAACAAGTCAGCTCAACACCTTAAATCCCTTTTTTCTCTACCAGAGCTATGCTGTTTGCTAGTCTAAAAATAAGCAGAGTCTGAGCTCTGCCCACTCTCCCTGCCTTTCCTCATATCAGAAAAATAGCTAGAGCAAAACTCCCACACATTGCACAAAATCCAGACTCAAGCAGCCTTAAACCAGACTTTTTTCTGTCCCAAGTTATGCTAGAATTGGTCAAAAATTAACACTTGCAAGATTGTAACATCTTTAGAGGTACGGAGTAGAGGAATTCAAGCAAAACTGAACATACCCCAAATGTGCTGCCACTTCTGTGACCAGCAAAATCCCACAATGCAAAATAAAAATAAAAATAAAACAACCACCTCTCTAACTCCAGCCTCAAGGACACCTCGGCCCCACAACTGCATAGTTTTCTTCCCACTTCACATTTTCAGCCTTGCACCTTAGTAACCTTTGCCAGCTGGATCTAACTCCCAAGACAATCTCAATGAGGACAGGCACTTGGGGACCTACCTGCCTGGCTCAGGAAGAGAATTTGGTTTGTGTTTTAACAATCCCACATACTGCAGAGTCCTTTGAGGCCATGATAAGGGAATGCCAGACCACCTGGCAGCAAGAGTAGATGAAGGGGGAGGGAGCTGATGAAGAGCTGAGATGTGGATGGTAGTCAGGGTGGGAGGAAAGGAATAGAATCATATAATTGTTTATGTTGTAAAAGACCTTCAAGATCATCAGGTCCAACCATTAACCAACCATTAACCTAACACTACCAAGTCCACCACTAACCTATGTTCCTGAGCACCATATCTATATGCCTTTGAAATATCTCCAGGGATGATGACCCAATCACTTCCCTGGGCAGCCTGTTCCAATGCATGACAACCCTTTCAGCAAAGAAGTTTTTCCTAATGTCCAATCTAAAACCTCTTTGGTGTGATTTGAGGCTATTTCCTCTTGTCTTGCTTGTTACACTGACCCCCACCTGAGTACAACCTCCTTTCAGGTAGTTGTAGAGAGCAATAAGGTCTCCCTTCAGCCTCCTTTTCTTCGGGCTTAACAACCCCAGTTCCCTCAGCTGCTGCTCATAAGATTTGTGCTTTAAGACCCTTCACCAGCTTTGTTGCCCTTTACATGCCCTCCAGCACCTCAATGTCTTTCTTGTAGTGAGGCACTCAAAACTGGATGCAGTATTTGAGGTGTGGTTTCAGTAGTGCCCAGTACAGGGGCACCATCACTTCTCTACTCCTGCTGGCCACCATTCCTGATACAGGGCCAGGATGCTGTTGGCCTTGTTGGCCACCTGAGCACACTGCTGGCTCACATTCAGTTGTCAGCCAGCACCCCCAGGTCCTTTTCCAGCAGGCAGCTTTCCAGCCACACTCCCCAAACCTGTGGCATTGCATGGGGTTATTGTGACCCAAGTGTAGGGCCTGGCACTTGGCCTTGTTGAACCTCTTGTTCTCGACTTGTTCTCGACCCATTGATCCCTCTGTAGAGCCTTCTTACCCTCAAGGAGACCTCTGCAAACTGAGGATGCACATGATCTCCTCATCCAGGTCACTAATAGATATTAAAGAGAACTGGCCCCAGTATTGAGCAATGGGAAACATCAGTTGTGACCAGCCACCAACTGAATTTAACTCTGTTCACCACAACTGATTGGGCTCAGCCATCCAGCCATTTTTTGCCCAGCAAAGGGTACACTCATCCAAGCTATGAACAGCCAGTTACTCCAGGAGGTTGTGTGAGATGGTAGACAACACCCACAGCACTCTGTGGGTCACTGTGTCATAGAAGGACATCAGGTCAGTCGAGCAGGACCTGTTTTTCATAAAATCATGCTGGCTGGGCCTCATTCCCTGGTTGTCCTGTATATGCACTCAAGCTGATCTTCTCCATAATTTGAGGTCAGACCAATAAAGCTGTAGTTCTCTGGATTCTCCTCTGGCCCTTCTTGTAGGCAGGTGTCACATCTACTAACTTGCAGTCCACTGAGACCTCCACAGTTAGCCAGGACTGCTGGTAAGTGACTGACAGTGGCTCAGTGAGAATCTACACCAGCTCCCTTAATACTCTTGGGGTGTGCTGACCAGCCCCATAGACTTGAGGTGTAGCAGGTTGATAACCATTTCCCCTTGAATTATGGGGGTTTCATTCTAAGTCCAGCTCAGGGGGCTGGATAGCTAGAGAACAACTTGAAGTCTCATCCTTTGTCACTGTTACCTCTTGCATCCAATAAATGATGGTGATTCTACTTAATCCTCTTTTTTTTTTTTTTTTTTAAACTGGTTTTATACAAACATTTTTTATTGTCTTTTATGGAACTAGACAGATTAATTTCTGTTTGGCCTTTGGCTCATCTAATTTTCTCCCTGTATGATGTGACATCTTTGTAGTCCTCCTCAGTGGTCTGCCCCTTCTTCCAAAGGTCAAAAATTCTCTGCTTTTAACTAAGTTCCCACTAAAGCCCTCTGTTCAGCCAGGCCTGCCTTCTTCCCCACCTTGTCTTTCATCACATGAGGATGCCCTCTTCCTGCACCTTTAAGATTTCCTTCTTGAAGTGTGTCCAGCCTTCATAGACTCTTCTGCCCTTCAGGACTGCCTCCCAAGGGACTTTGCCAACCAGACTCGTAAACAAGTCAAAGTCTGCTTTCTGGAAGTCCAAGGCTACAATTCTACCAACCACCACATTACCCACTGGTCCTTCTCTGATTGTGAACAGCAGGTCTAGCAGGATGCCTTTCCTACTTGGCTCACTCGCCAGCTGTGTCAGAAAGTTACCATCCACACAGTTCAGGAATCTCCTGGATTGTTTCCTCTCTGCTGTATCATATTTCCAGTAGTTATCTCCTAAGTTGAATTCACTCATGAGAGCAAGGGCTGGTAACTGAGATTTCATCCATTTGCTTATAGAATATTTCACCCACCTTTTCACCCTGGCTGTGTCATCTGCAACAGACTCCCACCATGACTATCTGCTTTGTTGGCCTGCCCCCTGATTCTCAGCCATAAACACTTCATCTGACTGTCACCACCATTAAGGTCTCAACAACCAGAACACTCCCTAACATACAGAGCTACCCTACTGCTTCTCCTTCCTTGCCTATCCTTTCTGACTGGAGTCTGTGGATACCAGCAGCCAGCTTTGTTCCCAAGCCTGGGAGAAGGGTGCAGGGTGGTGGTGCATGTCTGGCAAAATTGCCTTTTTGTTTTATAGTGTTGTTTCTTTGGTATGCCTTCTCATTTTTCCACGTTTCTTTTGCTGTATTTCACTCATCTAGCCGGGAAGCAGAGGCTTCACTTTCTCATGAAGTTACTGTTCAGTCAAAACCCAGCTTTAAAAATACATTTTCTAAATATGCACTATTCACTCTCGTCCTCAGTAACTTGACTGGCAGAAATAAGAGCTACAAAAGAAAATCTTGTCAGTCATTCTTAAGTCTTCTTCAATATGAAACAATCATCTGCCATTTAAGCTATATTTGTAGAGGGGCACACAGTGTTCTTAATAAGGTGCACAAACCTGGTGCCTCAACCTCTTTTCATTTTCTGGGAAAAACTTTTTTGTGGGATTGCAGACATGCATGGCGAGATAACAGATCCTTCCAGGTGGCCCCTGCAAACCCCTCTGGGCCTGTTATCTATCATTTTCTGTAAATGGACTGTATTTATGGGTGCATCTGCATGCCCTTTCCCTGCTGCAGGCACACACCGGCACAGCTCCAAGCATCTCTCTCATGAAATCCAAAGCACCCTGTGCAGGAGGTGCACTGCACCATAAAGGACCTTGAGGCTGTGCTAAGTGGAAAGCACAGGCCTGGGCTGTAACAGGTCGCCTTGGCTCTGTGGCATGAAGTGGGTCCAATGCCAAGGAGATTTTGATATTTGCTATTTTAAGCTTAACTTTATTTTCTTTAGGAAGTAGGGCAGAGGATTAGGGTTTATTCACACATGGTCATCACTTGTGCCTTATGGACACTGACCCTATGGTCATACAGTGCCCACTTACTTATTTCAGATCTGTCTTTCAGAAGCAGTGAGTAGCCCTGGCACAGGCTGTACTCTGAGAGACAGGGAGACACTGAGCAGCTTTAAAAGAAGACCAAGGAAATGGAAGCCTGATGCCAGGATCCCAAACTACATTTGGCGAAAGGTTCTTCAACGAGCAAAATGTTTATTTTTCATTAAAAGATCTAAAAATTAAACTGGAATTGTTGTACGGTAAATTTAGCTACAGCCTTTCTGGAACAGGATGTCCAAAGAACAGGCATCTTTAATTTTACCACCAGAACATCTCAGTTTTGACCTGAAACACAAATTTGGTGCCAGGAGTAGTACTGTGTTTGTGGTGTGTTGCAAATGCCAGCCAGCAAAGGAATGTGCTGGTTTATGTCACATAAGCAAAAAAGCACAGAGCTAGGTTCAGCTGCATTTGCCTTTGCTGGGAAAAGAAATAATTATTCTATTTGTTTTGCTTCCAAGATGGGAATAGCAAATGTCTTTCTCACCTCAGTGAGAGACAAAAAAATCACACCCAATATGGTTAAGGTGCACTCATTTTTACTGAGCAGTGTGACAACCTTGCAACTCAAACAAAACATACATATATATAAATTTTTTTTTTTGGCTGCCCTAGTTTCTTATTTTTCTTTTAAAGTGGTTTATCCTTGAGAGATGTCTCATGCATGAACATCTTGTGTTGTTTCCTACAAAATGGCGGAATTTATAAATAAAAAGAGCAGGTAGAAACACAGAATCACAGAATGTTAGGGGCTGGAAGGGACCTCAAAAGATCATCCAGTCTAATCCCCTGCCAGAGAAGGATCACCAGATCAGACAAGAACACATTCAGATGGGCCTTGAATATCTCCAGAGAGGGAGACTCCATAACCCACCCTGGGCAACCTATTCCAGGTAGAGCAGTACTGAAGCTCATTTCCAACATGATTTTAGAGGACCTGATTTTACTGCAATGTGGGTACAATTAATTTGCAACTGGAAAAAACCCCAAAACTTAAAATGAGGCACGCCAGTCTGTCACCAGGAGTGGGCAAGCTGGTCCTTCCTAGGGGCGTGCGGTGACACTTCTCTTGGAGGATGTGAGCTGTGAAATGGCCAAGGCTGCTTTTTGTGTTTGCTTTTGCAACAAACATGCTGCAACTGAGATCACCTTTTCCGAAGCTCAGAGAAACCTTCTGCAAAAGCCAGTGACCAGAGAAGCATTTTGATGTTTGCGTCCTGTGATGAGGAGCAGGACTTGTGGATACTGGCAGATGTTTGGACTGGGAATGACCCCAGTGCTGCTACTTTTTGACCTACCACACAACCCTTCTGGGGAGCCTCCTTCCTTATGTCAGTTGCTGGATGGTATTGCACGGATTTCCTGATGTGCAGCATGGCTGCTTCTAACTGAAGGTGCAATGAAAAGGGCACCCTTCAGTACAGCTTGTGCATGAGTTCCTTTTCCCACCTCAGCTCTGGTGACAGCAACCTGTGTCCCCATGTTACTTCTTGACCCTGCAGCAAAGCAATCCACAATGTGAACATTAGAAGGTTTTTCTGGCCCAAGGATTTTCTCCTGGTGGATTTCAGAAATGCTTGTTTGCTTCTCCCAGAGATAACATTACCTCCTTCCAGGCTCCACAGCTGAGTGCTATCCTCAGCATGAGCCAGCAGTCACTCTCCTGGCTGATTTTCATTCTGGTTAGAGTACTTCGATCAGCCAAAGCAAATCAAGGGCAAGTCAAAGCAAAGCACCATGTGGATTTTCTTGTCTGACTCACATCTTACCCCTGACCCACACTGGACAAATTCCTCCTCGGTCTGTGTTGCTTTCTTAGCAGTTTTTGCTGTGATCATGATGATGCTGGTGACAGGAAGAAATCTGGCATCCATAAGTGAAGATGCACAGAAAAGAACTGCATGACACTTAAGTCCCAAACCTTGTCTGACCAGACAAGATCTCATGGCACACAGACTGGTTTTTGCTCCCCAGGGGCAGTGGGACTACTGTTGGGGTGCAGCCACATTTCCTCCCTGGAAGTGGAGAGGAGAGAAAGGCTGGGCTGGAGGCAGCAGGGGCCACAGCTGCAGCATCCAACTTAGCACTTGAGCTGAGGTACCAGGCACACGGTGGGTGAGTTAAGGACATATTTTCAGCCTTAATTTTGAGTTTCCTAGGTTTTGTCAGTTTAAGCCAGATTTCTAATGTTATTTTAATGCAGTTGTTTTGTGTGTGAATAATATGCTTTCTATGCCAAACCACAAGCCCTGGAACTAGTATCTCATAAAAATGCCTAGAGTCCAAAGCTAATAGCTGTTATTCAGCTGATGGAGTGATGCCTAATAAGTTACAGATTAATGCTATTCCCCAGGGGAAGGTAAAATTAAACTCAACTTCTAATGGGTGCTATTTTGCGCAGTGTCTGAGCCTGGGGTTGAGAGACAGCTCACTGCAGACCCTTGGGTGCCCTATGGCAAGGCTCAGCACTGTAAGCTGTGTGGCAAGTACAATCTGGGTTGTACCTGGAGCCCTTGCAGGCAGAGGTTGGGGGAGAGTGTGAGGGATTTAATCAGCTTTTCCTTAAAAAAATACCAGCCCTTCCAGCAACACCCTGCCCAGTGATGGGTCACTACAGCTCATTCTTGTCCAGCCCTGCTGTTGTAGGGAATGATTCAAGGGACACCAAAAAGGCTGGGGAGGGGCAGTCAGTCAGTCTCCAGGCCAGTGGTGTCTGAAGAAGTGTCAGCTGTGGTGGGATCATTTCCTCTGTCTGTCAGCCTGGCACGGTGGGCAGGAGCCAGAACAGGTGCCAGCAAAGTGGAAGTTGCCCCTTCCCCTCACAGAGGGTTTGTATGGGGGATTCGTGACCTGCAGGGTGCAGAGAGATGTGGAAGGAACTGGTGACAGGCTGAAGCACTCTTTCCAGGCAGGGAAATCAAGCCACAGGATGTCAGTGCAGTCTCTGTGAATGCCACACTTACTGAAAGCAAGCACACAGGAAGATCTCTTTCCTGGAACGTCTTCTTATTTAGGAAATTCACATCATGACAGCAAAGCAGATTGCTTATTTGGGAAAAAGAAAATGAGATGTGGCCTCAAGTCAGTGCTTGCCTGTAGGCAACGCGGAAGAAAGTTTGAGGCTGTACCAGAGGCAGCTGCTGGCTGACAGCAGCAAAGGCAGAGCCGGATGGGCTGGAGGCCCAGACAGCTGCTGTTTGCTGCCTGTGTCCCGACGCTGGCTGTGCCGCTGCGAGGTATCGATTCTCTTCCTCTTACAACACCAGGGATTAGCTAGATTAGCTTCTGCAGAGGTGAGAAAGAAATGTGTCACCTAGACTGTTTATTTTGCTCTAATTGGATTCACACCCTCTTTGTGAATAAATCTCTTTTTACTCCAGCTCTTGTGGTTTTTTTTTGTGGCTGTGAGTGCTGAGGAGCTCTTCCAAGGATGGGCAAGCAATTCTCAGCTTTGGAGAGGAAAGTGATGAGGTCGCCAGAGGTAGGCAGTGCACAAATAGCACGGCCAGGGAAACTCTCATGGTCATGTCCCAGACGATGCTTCATGGTCACAAACAACTTTTGGAGGAATGAGGTAAAAGCTGCTCTTTAAACAGAGAAATCTAAGCTTTTAAATCCTTCTGGATGCAGCTTCTTTGGGCAAACTGCAGCACAACATTGCAATGCAGAGGTATGGTGATGCTGCCCATCACAAAGCAGCTTATTCTGGTCCCCCTTCAGCAGACTGTGTCACGTACTAAAATGGTCAGAGAGTTTTCTGCTGCAAGTTCATAATTTTTTTGTGGTGTGGAACACTGTAGTAACATTATCTTTGTCTGCTGGGTATTTTTTGCCTGCTCTTACAGAAATATTTAAAATACCTGCAGCAGGGGTGGCTTCTCAAGTTTGTCCTTTAGATCTCCAGAAACATAATGAGCTCAGATAGAAAACAAAGAAGAAAGAGCATTTTCTAAGAATCTCAGGTCTTCATTAGGAAGTTCTTTACTATGAGAGTAGTGGAACATTGGAACAGGTTGCCCATGGAGGTGGTGGAGGCCCCATCCCTGGAGATATTCAAGGTCAGGTTTGATGGGGCTCAGAGCAACCTAATCTACTTGGAGATGTCCTTGTTTACTGCAGGATGTTTGGACCAGATGATCTCTAAAAGTCCCTGCCAACCCAATGCATTCTATGGTTCTATGCATCAAAGAGTTAAGGCTTGACTTTGAAAATATTCTACTTATTTCACATTCCTTCACATTATTTCACATTTGAAAAAAAAACAAAACCAACCAACCAAAAAAGTTACACCATGAAGGCACCCTTCTCTGGAGAACACCTGCTCACTTTCCAAAGATGTCTTGTATTTGCAGATGGCTCCTCCCCTACAGCAACCTGTGACTTGTCTGGGACGGTTTGGTAGGAGTTACTGGAATTTGTGCACACACATTAAACTTGACATGCAGTATGTCTTTTATTGCTGTTCTGATCATGTTTCTCCCCATGACAGACAGTCATATTTTCTGTTGGTTTTGTTGCTCTATAGATGGATACTGAAGCATCAAATAAAACCATATGCTGAGTACATCCTCTGTTTGAGAGATCTGGTTTATAGATGCCCATAATTTTCAAGGATACCTTATGCCTTGCTCAATTCATTTGTCTCATCAGGTCACAGAATCACAGAATGTCAGGGGCTGGAAGTGACCTCGAAAGATTATCCAGTCCAACCCCCCTGCCAGAGCAGGATCACCTTGACCAGACCACACAGGAACACATCCAGATGGGTCTTGAATATCTCCATAGAGGGAGACTCTACAACTACCCCACGCAGCCTGTTCCAGTGCTGTGTCACCCTCACAGGGAAAAAAATTCCTCCTCATGTTTCCATGGAACTTCCTACGCCTCACCTTCCACCCATTGCCCCTTGTCCTGTCATCGGACACCACCAAGCAGAGCCTGGCTCCATCCTCTTGGCACTCACCCTTTACATATTTATAAACATTGATGAGGTCACTTCTCAGTCTCCTCTTCTCCAAGCTACAGAGCCTCAACTCCCTCAGTCTCTCCTCGTAAAAGAGATGTTCCATTCCCTTAATCATCTTTGTGGTTCTGTGCTGGAGTCTCTCAAGCAGCTCCATGTCCCTTTTAAACTGGGGGACCCAGAACTGGACACAGTACTTGCATCATAATTACTATTATTACTTGCATAATAATAATGCACAATTACATTAATAATATACAATACAGATGCGGCCTCACCAGGGCAGAGTAGAGGGAGAGGAGAACCTCTCACGACCTACTAACCACAGCCCTTTTAATACACTCCAGAATGGCGCTGGCCCTCCTGGCCACAAGAGCACACTGCTGCACATTCTTGGAGAACTCATTTGTTTCAGCGCTTTTAGAGCCCATGGAAGGTCTATAAAAAAGCTACTGGACAGCTACAAAGTGGTAAAATTTAAGTAACTTACCCAGCATCATACCTGTAAGCAGAGCACCCAAACCTGCAGAGCAAATTTCATATTCCCTCTCTCTTTCTATGCTCTCCTGACTCATTTATGGTACATCATGAAGCTTTTACCTCCTCTCTCACTTCACAGTTCCCTACAGCAGTATCCATCCTGACCAAAAAAGAAAACATACCGAAATAAACCTGATGTGATCAACTAATTTGAAGGAATATTTTTTAATATGGACAGTAAAGTCTCTTTTTCCTTATCTTCATTTTTTTTATGTCTGAGCCATCTTAGGAAATTTCCCCTCAGTATTTATTCTGAACCAAACTTGGAGAATTTTCCTAGTAGGGAAAATTCCAGTCTACACAATTAAAGTTAGGTAAAAGGAAAATAACTGAAATCAGAGTCTGCTCCTAGAAAATATGATACAACTTGGACAACAGTAAACACTGTAACACAGGAATCACCACATCTGCTGAAGTTTGCCACCTCTGCAGTGCAGCTGCCAGTTGTTTTGGTTCCACAAAGCAGCACAGTAGAATTTTTTAGAGCAGGAAGCAAACCAGAATATTACTTCTAAGGCAAATGAAAGGTGCAGATAGGAGAAGTGGTGGTAACTGCTTCATTTTCCCATCACAGTTCCTACATAGCACAGTGGAAAAGGCTTAATAGTACAAGCAAGGACAGGCTTTATGGCTGCCCAGCTAAAATGTTGATAGAGGGAATGAACAGGCTTTCCCCTCCCTCTTGCTGTCCTGCCAGGAGAATTGTCAAAGGGAATAGGCTACTCCTCTGCAGATTCAAAGTACAGAGCAACCTGATCTAGTGTGAGGTGTCCTTGCCCATGGCAGGTGGGTTGGAACTAGATAATCATTGAGGTTTCTTCCAGCCCTGACAATTCTGTGTTTCTGTGATTTATGGATCACTTGATCCAGGACTTCACGATACAGCAAGATGACTCTTAGAAATGCAGAAAGATCCATCTATAACCTTTTCAGCAAGCTGGAAACTGAAGGACACTGTACAGGCTGAGGAAAACCTCAACAGCAGTCAGCACAAAATTCAGTTAAATCTCTGCCTTCAGCAGCTTCCAAATCACAGAAGCATTGGGAATTCAGCAGGACTGGGGCACAGGGTACAGAAGCATTGGGAATTCAGTAGGACTGGGGCACAGGGTCTTAAGAGGCCAGAGCAGAAAACAATGTTGCCTCTTTTTAAGAGAAACTATAAATAGTATTCAGCATCTCCAAGTAGTCAAGTTCATAAGTGAGTGATTGTGGACTGGCTTCTTCATCAATTTAGTATTCAGGAGAGGGAAGAATTGCCATAGCAACATTCCCATCTTCTGACATGTATCATGCAGATCATGTAGTCAAGGCAGCACAGCACCCTCTCACACATGTGCTCTGTGAACTTTTGTATTCTTGACAATATTCAAGAGAGAACTGTCTCATGATTGACAGATTTGCCTGTATGTCTTTATGAGCTCTTAAAAAAAATATGGAAATGCTTCCCTTCCCCCAAACTCCTCCTTTGAACTGTTTTCTCTTCTGCATCCCACTGAAATGATGAGAACAGCTCATGCCCCAGATCTGCAGATATATGTTCTTGACAGGAGTCCTACGCTATGCAAATATGTAAACTGAAAAACATTGAAGGTTTAAAAAAATAAGTATATCCAGCAGAATATAAATTGTAAGTAAAAGTGCTGAAAGGAGATAAAAGTCTTATAGTACCTGCATAATTAATGCTCTGTTAAACAAAGACTTACATGTTTATTATTTTGGTTTTTTGCTCGTTTGAGTTAGTTTGAAATCTCCAGACACACATGCCAACCATACCTGTGGCACAGGTCAACATATATCACAGAATCACAGACTCACAGAATGGTCCAGGCTGGAAGGGAAGTCCAAAGCTCATCTAGACCAACCCTCTCTGCAGTCAGCAGGGACATTCTCAACTAGATCAGGCTGCTCACAGCCCTGTTGAGTGTCACCTTGAATATCTCCAGGGATGGGGACCCAAACACCTCCCTGGGCAATCTGTTCCAGTGTTCCACCACCCTCAAAGAACCTGTTCCCAACATCCAGCCTAAATCTACTCTTCTTTAATTTGAAGTCATTGCCTCTCATCCTGTCACTGCAGGTCTTTGTAAACAGTCTCTCTGCATCCTTCTTGCAGGCCCCCTTCAGGTACTGGAAAGATGCTATTAGGTCTCCCCAGAACCTACTCTTCTCCAGGTTGAACAACTCCAGCTCCCTCATCCTGTCCTTACAGCAGAGGTTCCAACCCTCCGATCATTTTCATGGTCCTCCTCTGGACCAGCTCCATCAGGTCCACATCCTTCCTATACTGAGGGCTCCAGAACTGGACGCAGTACTCCAGGTCACCCTACAGAGGAGCAGAGCTCCCAAGCAGAGCATAATACTCCTGAGTGTTTGCATCCAAGGTCTGGCTGACCCCTGGCATGCTTTGGGCTACATGGACTTCCCACTGAAAGAAAAGTACCACACATTATATAGGGCTGTTGTGGGCCCCTACCATGGGAAGTTGCAACACTGTGCAGTAAAGCTCCCTTTGGAACACAGGCAGTAGTGGAAACTAAGTACTTGACTTTACAAGTGGTTTTGATTTATTGTATCACAATCTACCCAGTGGACCTCTTTGTAAGCTTACCACCTACTCAGTATTGTGGCTCCCTTAAAAAACTCTAACACTAGAAATAGTTGGATTATAATTATACTACTATATATATGCCTCTAATCATGCCTATCCCATCAGTGGTTCTGACATTACAAGTATCACACCATACTGTCACATGGCTGTGTATTTTTTCCTTAGACCTGGTATTTAACATGTTGTGCTGTCCTTGGCAGAATGCCTATGGCACCATTTCTGCATAAAGGTTGGCCTCAGTAGCTCTTTCTCCAAGGAATGGGCTCAAAATCCTGCATAACTCTCTGGACTCGTCAGGAATAGACCAAAATCTACTTTGATTGAGTGGTTCTCTCTGGATCAGAGATGCATCTAGCTATGGACTACAAGGACTACTTCAAGGAACTGATTTTTCAAACCAACTTAGCTTACCTTCTCTTGGGATTCTTTCTTACAGACCTCCCCAGACCTGCCTCATGAATGCTCACTGCAGAATGTTCCTGTTGGGTGGCAGAATCTCCCACTGTCTGTGCAAAGAGAGATCCTTTATGTAACTGTTGGAGGAAAGTCACATTCAGACGGTGGCAGCGTTTTATCTTTCCACTCACCCACATTCTTGTCCTTCTCACTGCTCCTTTCCAATTTTTAGGGTCACTGTACAAGGGTTTGGTAACTTGCTTCTCTAGGCAGGGTGAATGTAACTACGCTGTGGTCAGTTTTGCTTATGGGTCATCTAGGGGGATTAAATCTCCAGTGACTTCCTGAGCTTCGCCCAGGTTTGAGAGCCCTCTCTGCCTCTGCACACTCCACAGCTGCTTACTCCAAGAAAGAACTATTAAAGTAATACCTTTGTTATACCTTGTCCCATGGTGACTCTTGACCAGACTATGTATGGGTAATTGAGGTCCTCCATTATCATTGTTTTTGCTGCCTCTCTAAGTATCGTTTGCTTAATTGCCTCTTCCTACTCTATGACTAATAACACTCCAGTTCTGTTAAGCAACCTCTAGAGAAAATGGTTTGCAGCTTAATACAAGTATCAGAAGCAGAGTGACCTCCTCCTCTTTTACCCCATTACATCCATTGGGTGTAAACTTAGAAGCCAAATTTGGAGCCATTATGAAGTAAGAACAATGTATTTTATTTTACATAGTAAAATAGCTAAGATGATTACATGTAGAAAGCTAGTTGGGCACTGCTCTGCCTGAAACATTAAACATCCAGAAACACAGAACTGGAGAGTACCGTGGCTGCAGATTAACCCTATTGCTATGGGCACAATGGCCAGCAGCATACCAGCCTTACTCCTAGGGGAAAAACAGGAGCACGAGGAGTTGCCAGTTTGGATTTATGGTGGCATTGCTGCCGACATCAAGAATGATACCTATCACAGTGCCTATTTCCACGTTAAGCGAGCAGATGCCATTTACAATCCTACTGTCCTTACTTGTTTCTACTAAAGGTCATGTGTATATCTGTATGGATGAGTGTGTTTAACTTTTAGGTACACAATATATGTACAGTGGGGACTATCTGCATATTAAAAAAGCAGAGAGATATCATGTCCTAGTACTGGCTGTACCACAGTGATCTCTATATTTAGAATGGACAATGTGAAAATACTTTTCCAGCCTAATGGTTAGATATTTACTTTTTAATACACAAGCTATATATAAAATTTCTGTAGTTGGCCAGTATGACTGGCTACAGAGTGAATTAGATGAGAAAGATGCTATTTTACTTCTGCCTCATTTTACACAGCCCTAAGGAACAGCAGATACCTCCTCCAGCAGGCCATGAAGTCTGCAGCCTACCTTTCAAATTTCCGTACTGGCATTTATTGTGTTTAGGTTCAAATCCCTTTACAGCTGTGGTCTGAACAAGAGAAGGGCACTTAAGGGAATAAGATTACAATTTGCTCTTCTGGGTTACATTAAAATCCATTGATTTCCATCTGTTACTTGAGCAAAACAGAGTGCATTTTGGATAAAAATAAAATTGCTTATTTTGGAGAATATATGTTAAAGATGTTTATGGTCTGTAAATTGGACAGATCTGTTCTTAGGGTTACTTAATAATACAGGAGGAAGTCACTATGCTCAAAAGACCTATTTTCACTCCAAGCACAAGAAACTCTTGCATTCCATTATGCTCTTAGAAGCACTCTAGAAAGCATCTGACCTGCAAATCCACCTGCCCCTTTGATTAGGAAAACCTCTGTGCTAAAAAACACCTCTGTGTACTCTGAGTTCAGCATGTGCCTCAGGACTTCTCTAAGTAGATGTCAAGAACTAGATCTTTTTGCTTCCCAGGCTAATTTAATTTCTCCTTTGCACTTGCTTCAAAAGGAGGAGAGATCACAGACTCTATATAAAGCTGACCAGTCAAACTGCAACTGCTTTTTATTCCTGGGACTCCTGCAGTAGGCAAACCCCAGGCTTAATACTGCAGTTAGACACACTGAAGACACTTGCACTCTCATAATACATATCACAGAATCACAGAATATTAGAGGTTGTAAAGGACCTCCAGAGATCATTGAGTCCAACCCTCCCTGCCAAAAGCATGATCACCTAGGGGAGTCTGCAGAGAGATGCATCCAGGTGGGTTTTGAGTCTCCAGAGGAGGAGATTCCACAAGCCCCCATGGCAGTCTGTTCCAAGGCTCCATCACCATTGCTGTAAAGAAGGCTGATGGTGAGGTGAAACCTTCTATGTTCCAGTTTGCAGCCATCGCTCCTTGTCTTATTGCTGCTGACCAAGAAAAAGAGATTGGCCTCATCTACTTGACACCCACCCCACAGATATTTATATACATTGGTAAGATCTCTTCTCTAGACTAAATGGCCCCAAGTATCTCAGTCTCTCTCCAGAGAGGAGATGCTCAAGTGCCCCAGTCAACCATGGCTCTTGGCTGGATGCTCTCCAGCAGGTCCCTGTCTCTCATATGAACATGTTAGCCCAAATATAACAACCCATATATAAAATAAACATCCCAGATTTCTTTCCTTCCCTGCAATGCCTGTGACCACAGATTGGGTGGCTGGATACAGCAGCACCTGAGCCTTTGAACCACAGGAGCAGAGCAGCTGGGATACCCTATCCTAATGGAGAAGACCTCTTCTACTAGCATGCACTACACTTTGATCAGGAGCTTTCTTTTGCTACTGCAGACAGAAAGTGGCTTTCACCAACATTTGCCCTGTTTACATGGAACAAGGGATTAGTAGTGTTAACTTCTCTGAGATCTGAGACTGCATTCACAGGCAACTTCACCTGCACATCTCCTTCTTGCTCCTTTACTCCCAGGGCGGGAACACCAAACCTACCTCAGTATGCTAACCACAGGCTGATGGCCTCTTTGGGACCACAATCCATGTTTTAGACTATAAATCTTTTCAACGTTCAGTCTAGCAGTATTTGGGTCTTCAGAGGCTATCAAGAGTCCTGCAGACTGATCAATCTTTATAGAAAATAAAAAGCAAAATGTTGTTAGGATTTGAAATAGCCTTTGAATAGCAAATTCAATAGGAAAAATGAACTAAGAAGCCTATGCCTTACACATTGTCACCAGACATTGCCACATGGGAACCTGCAGGACGCTTAGCCATTTTTCAGTCTCCTCACAGTGTTCAAGTGCCTTTAACATGCACTGCTGGTAATCTAGCTAATATTACTCTTTACTGGGCAGACCAGTGAAAAATCAACTTAAAATCAGGATAAGTATTTCTCATTTTCCCTTAAAATAAAGCAACAGTCACTACGGAAAGACACCAAACTAAGTTTTTATCACACACAAGATAAATCACAGACTGTGGTAAAATTTTGGAAATGATGGCAACCTTTTTGTAACAGAGCGGTATGGCAAGAGTGAGTATGTTTTGGAGTAGCTAAATGCAACCAAAGAGTGAAGATGAGTTTTCCAAAGTCAAACAGAGTATATACAGTTGTACTGAAATTTATGGCAGTTCTGTGGCTAAATTTTCTAACCAGCAAAAATAAAAATCCCCCTTCTCTGTGTTCTGCACTAAGCCAAGAGAGTATTATTAGGATGATAAAGTCAGGCATTCAAGAATGAGGTAATGTCAGAGTTAAAGCTGTTTGTCCAACCTTAATTTGGCCCCTTGTGAGTGTCAGTGATGATATTGCCTTTAATTAGATGATCACACAATATTTTTTTCCATTGCCTCATTCTTAACACATGATGGATGGTGTTTAGTGAATGATGAAACTGTATTTTGCTTTTTTCCTTGTGGTTCAAGGTGTGATAAACTGCCTTTTTCATGGTGTGCTATAATCTTCTCTGACAAAAATCCCTGATTATTTTACAGAATTTTCTGTGTGGTTTATCATTACAGCTATGACACACTCAATAAACATTACCAATTTAATTTCACTGCAGTCCTTGAGGGAAAAACGAATTTTTTTCTCTCAGTTTATCCAACTATAACCTCTTCTTATTCCTCAAGTTTTCTTTAGATTTTGGCAGGGTTCTGCACCTGGGCCAGAACAATCCTCACTATCAATACAGACTGGAGGATGAGATGATAGAAAGCAGCCCTGTGGAAAAGGACTTGGGGATGTTGATGGAGGAGAAGCTGGACATGAGCAGACAATGTGAGCTTGCAGCCCAGAAGGCAAATCACATCCTGGGCTGCATCAAAAGATGCACTGCCAGAAGATGCAGAGAGGTGATTCTGTCACTTTGTTCTGCTCTGGAGAGACCTCACCTGGAGTACTGCATCCTGCTCTGGAAACCTCAAAATAGGAAGGATGTGGACCTGATGGAGCCGATCCAGAGGAGGGCCATGAAAATGATCGGAGGGTTGGAACCTCTATTATAAGGACAGGTCGAAGAAGTTGGGGTTGTTCAACCTGGAGAAGGGGAGGCTCTGGGGCGACCCAATAGCATCCTTCCAGTACCTGAAGGGAGCCTACAAGAAGGATGCAGAGAGACTGTTTACAAAGACTGGCAGTGACAGGATGAGAGGCAATGGCTTCAAATTAGAGAAGAGCAGATTTAGACTGGATGTTAGGAAAGGGTTCTTTACTCTGCGGGTGGTGGAACACTGGAACAGGGTGCCCAGGGAGATGGTTGAGGCCCCTTCCCTGGAGATACTCAAGGAGAGGTTTGACAGGGCAGTGGGCAGCCTGATGTAGTTGAGGATGTTCCTGATTACTGCAGAGGGAGTTGGACTAGATGACATTTGGAGGTCTCTTCCAGCCTGGACCTTCTGATTCTATGATTCCTCTCTATTTGGTCTAGGCAGCTTTACTTGCAACAGCTCTGGAGAGGTGAGGACAATACACAGTAATGAAAGTTGGGGTCTCTATTCCGGTCTTTGTCCTAGGTAGTCAGGCCTGGAGAAGGTCAATAGATCAGGGATCACAGAATTATAAAATCATTGAATCAACCAGGTTGGAAGAGACCTCCAAGATCATGGATAGGAAAGTCCTATTCATCCACAAGATGGAGCATTCCTAAATTTGATAAACATTTTGGAGAATTACCTGTGCACTACAGGGAAGCACAGATACATCTTTTCTAACCCTGGATAAAGATGAATGTATTTTCTCCATAAATTCAGAAGTATTACTGACACAAATGATCTATTTCTTCCAAAGACCCAGTTCCACGGCAAGAGAAAAGTAGAGAAAAGTTTTCCAGACACCCTTTTTTTTTTTTTTCCAAATAGACTTACATTTGGAAATAGATGACCTGTTCTGACAAAGAGTTTTCCACCAAAAAAAAATAATTGCCCCAAGAGAAATACCTTTCAGGGACAATTTCAGAGAAGATGGTTGAAATCTGGCAAGCTTACAAGTGACTTTTACTTTAGTCATCATTCATCCATCATCTTTCTTAAGAATGATGGATTGTGTAATTCTAAAGGGAATGAACACAGTCTCGAAGAGTGCTCTCTGGGTACACAGACCCCTACGTTATTTATATCATGGTTCATACATCATAGGCTGGATTTAATGCTCTAAAATGTTTCTGACTTTAAATATGATGATGCAAAGCTCATAGGAGGTGGAGAACCTTTTGAGATCCAAGAAGACAAATTGAGTTCAAACGGTGCAATACTGTAAATTTCCTCAAACCAGATGAAATCCACCACAGTTTGTCTAGTACATATTGCCTTTGGATAATATTGCCAACCTCAGGGGCTAAACTCACTTCTAAGTTTGGTAGGTTTTTTTTTTTAGGTGCTGAATATTCACAAATTCAGATATGAGGGATAACAATTTTAAGTGTCCCTATGCTGTACCTCGGAAAGGGAGTCTACTTTCACTTGAATACCTACCTATGGATTCAGACACGCAGTTTTGATCCCTGATGTTTCTGTTCTCATTATATTCTTATTACATTTCCAATGTCACCTAAAATAACATGGTATTAGAAGAAAAACTTGAGTAGGTAGCAAACTTGCTGAGAAAGAGCAACATTTTCATCAAAGGCCACTTTTTGAGGTCTCACCCATTCAGTGGTGCAATAAATACAGTAGAGATGTTAGAGCACGCTCTAGAATTCTGGCCTTTCTCTTTTTTGTCTAACACATTCTTCCCATCAGAATGAGTTCTTCAATTCAGTTAAGGAAACAACCCCTGTGAAATAAAAAAATTACAAAATGCCTAGACTTAACAGCAGAATGTGAGTTAATGCGAGTTCTTCAAATGACAAACAAGTCGACAGGGTTTGTGTTTTGGGCTCCCACCCTAAGCTGCAGTTGATAATCTGTCACAACATGACATCTGTCATTGCTGCTGCAGCTGCTGGAAAGCACAGCCAGATTCTTCTGTGTATTCACAGTTCATCAGTATTTTCATGTGCTACCTTAGCTTCCAGAGGCAGTGACTTTAAGCAGTTCCTGTCTCTCTAAACATGGTTGAATCTTTGTTTTCCTTCCTTCCTGAATTTTGAAAGCTTCCTGGCAAGTAACACACACATTACCACCACCAGTAACACCACCTATTAAAATCAAGCCCTACCTATCTGTGGATAGGCATTACTATGCATTTGTAAGGCACAGCACAGGTCCACTAGAACATAATACCCCTAACAAAAGGCCACATAGCTACAGATAATTTGCTTTCAAATTCTGCTGGTTTTGTGTTCTATCCTCTCCCTCTGCCAGACCATCAGAGGAGCTCCTTTACCTGAACACTCATTTCCATGAACATGTTAGTAGCTTGCCTAGCTTTGAAATCTTTGCAATTCTGAGAAGCTAAAAATTGAGAGGTTAGACAATCATAAGGTATCCTAGAAGGCTTATTTTTGAGGGAAACCAACCCAAAAGCATATTGTAGAACTTGTGTACTGCTTCCTAGGACAGTGTGATGGTTTTGAGGCCTTTAACAACCATAAAGTTGTTAAACCACCTCCGGAGGTCCAGGAGGTGAACTGGAAAAGTGCATTTCATTCCCATAAGTCCGGCAGATCTATAAAACTGGTTGCAGTCAGTTTGCTTCCCTTCTCCCTCCCTCTCTCCATCCCAGAGGACACACAGGTTATCTCCTGCAGAGGAGCGAGGCCTGGTTGGCCTTGGCGATACTGCCAATTAGGCCTGGAGCAGCCTAAATGGGGCCTGGAGCTGCCAAGCTGAATTTTAGTGGTGTCACTGGTTTGGGGGGGATAGTGAAGCCTGGTGGACATGGGGGAAACTCAAAGGCCTGGGTTTGTTAGCCTGGTGTAGAGGGAGGTCTGTGAAAGCTTTGGCTTAGTGGGTTTCTGTGTAAAGCCCAGACTATGGATTTTGTATATTTTATATGCTTCTGTACTGTTGTATATAGTTGTGAATTGCCTTTCCATTTAAACTTCCCAATCCTATCCAATCCTGTTTGAGGGGGTTTTAACTTAATGGAATATAAAAGCACTGGAATGGGCTCCCCAGAGGTTGTGAGTCTCCCCTGGAGACTTTCAAGACCCATCTGGATGCATTCCTGTGAGACCTGTGCTACATTCTATAGTCCTGCTCTGGCAGGGGGTTGGACTCAAAGATCTCCAGTGGTCCCTTTCATAGAATCATAGCATGGTAAGGTTGGAAGGGACCTTAAGGATCATCTAGTTCCAACCCCCTGCCATAGGCAGGGACCCCTCCCACCAGTACAGGTCACTCAAGCTTTCAACCCCTAATACTCTGTGGTTCTGTGATCCTGTGTGTGGAGTGTTTCCCTTTTACCCCTTCTGGAAGAAAGAGGTAAAACAGCAATCCATCTGGCTCTAAACTAAGACAGACAGTATGCAGGTAAACACACTTTAAAAACACTATGGAGGTATGTCACAAGTTGCATGACATCTGCTTGCCCTCAAACTGTTCCAGAGCAGAAACACAGTTCAGTCATATTAAAACTCTGCAATAATCCCTTTAGTAAAAATCACATACCAACATTATACTTAGTTGAATGTTTTGCATGTGTTAAAGTCAATATATCTAAATACACTAGTGACTATAAATACAATATGAATACCAAGACATTTGGATCTTAAATTTTATAAATGCTTTCTTGCTGAAAATCATTTCCTTCAGTAAATTTTCATTATACACCATTTTTTCTGCCTGCTAGAGTCCCTTCTTGATTGTCTAATAATTAAACAAAATCTGGTCAAGTTTAAATGATTGCTAGTATTTTGCAAATGAATTCCTAATAAAAACAGGTATCTGTTTACCTTAAGCCTGTAGTAAGGCTTAACTGCTCTCTCTGGTACAGCACTTTGCACATCTATTGAGAACTTAAAACTGGAAAATGCGGGACCGGGTCTTGTACGAGGAAAACAAGAAAAATCTTCACATAAAATCATGCACAGCTGACACTGGAAAACCTGAAAAGACATCATTCAAATGCCATCAATCCATCTAGAATTTGAAGAATCAGCATGAAGAATCAGGAATGTAAGGATAATTTGATCTTTATTTAGGCCTTTTTAAGAAAAGTTCCATCATATTCTGATAGTTTAACACCAGAAATAAGATTTTACTGGACTGATAAAATTATTAACATCTACAATTTAAGGCAGCTGTTACATAGTGTTACATCAATATTTCATTCTGATTGAATTCTTCCTTGGATACATTCATGCAATTTACTTCTACTGTACTTTTACACTGTACTTGGCAGGACAAAGGATTGTTTTGTTTCTCCATATTAGTCCTATCTGGTTAAACTTTCCTCAAACAATATGGAGAATGGACTCAATGTTCTTCTTGGTGCAAGTGAAAAGATTTAACGATTTGAGGACTTACTTGATGCAAGAAATGCACATTTAGAATGCCATGGAGATAAATATACATTTTATATGTGTATGTCACATGCAAGCATGGAGAAATATGAATGGAGATTGAAACGTTATGGTTAGGTAAAATAATTTTCCCTCCATATAAAACCCAGTAGTATCCTTGCACTAAGCAGAGAGCCCCTTAAACTGCCTCCTTTCCAAAAGATTCCTCTCCATGCCAGCCTCTGTTGGGGATGAGGAATCTTCCATGTAGTCATAAACAATCCTCCATGTTGCCTCTATAGTCAGTCTGATTTTGGCTTTTCTTTTCCTTCTTCAATACCTGAAAACAAACAGAGAGCAGCGTTAAAAAACCCTCTCAATTACTAAAAATTTTAGTTTAGAAGAGTTTACCCAGAGAGGTTCTTCTAATGAATTAATCTTTCGTTTTACTTTCCTGCATGCTCACATGCTTTTGCATATGTTACCTCACCTGCTGTGAATGAAAAGAGCATCTGTACACCTGATGGCAGTGGTTGTCCACTAATGAACTACACAATCCTTCCTCACTGGACCGTTTTCAAATCAGCCTAATGCCCTGTCACATGCTCAGCCTTTGACGGCTCCAGGGATTTGGGAGCAGTTCCCTCACCTCCTCAGCTCACCTATAAGCAAATCACAGTGTGAGTTATTATAGTTGAAGCTAAGAAGCCAAAGTTATTGGAAAGGGAGTTTTAAAAAATGTGTTTCACAATTCACTAATTTTAATTCCCCCTCCATTTCAATACTGGACTTTTAAATATTTGCAAGTACATGTCCTTTTTTGGAAAGAATGAAAAGCCAGTTCTGTTGATAGCGTGGCTGTCCCTTCTTGTAGTGGCTACAATCTTTCAGCAGTATTAAGAGGGCTCCTTAAAGAATTTACCCTTGCTGCAGGACCTGTCTCTTTTTCTATGTTGAGCAAAGTCTGGGCCAGGCAGCGGACTGTGTTTTTTCTGGCAACGAAAACATTCAGCTATTTCATACGCCTGTTCCTGGACAATGAATTACTATTGGTATCTGACAAAAGTATTGTTCTTCTGACTAAGCCCTCTCTGCCAGACATCTCAAACACAAATATTACTTTTGGAGGTTTTCAGGCCTGCTGCATGCTAAGAAAGAAAGGTTTCTGAGGACTGAAGGCAAAAGAGAAGCAGTATTTGAGAAAGGTGAGAGGAAAATCCAGTCACCTGCTAATACAACGTATGTGTAGATGGTAGGTACACGACAAGTCACTTAAAAAATATAATTAGTTAATTCCAATAAGGGAAACAATAAAATCCATCTGCAGTTAGAAAGCATGACTGCAGAGCTGCCTTGCTGAAAGAAATAAGACAGAAACAAATGGGTCTGTGCATCAGCAGCAGCCCAAGTACAATGGCCCTGAGAGTTGCTGGCAAACCTATGTAATGGAAGAGCCACACTCAAAGGTTTAACAACCAAAACAAGAGGTCAGGTCCAAAAGATTACAGTGAATTTACAAGGCTGCTCCAGAGCCAATCATGAGTCTTCTCCTTTCTGCTGGAAGGAACTTTTCCAATAGTTTTAAATGAGCTGTTTTATTAGACTTTTTAAAAAGAGCTTCTTGCATTTCTTTTGAAGCACTCTACTGCAGATGCATCAAATAGTTTGGCAGGAACACATATACCCTCAAAACTGTGGACAGACGTTGGCTTGTACAAAGGGCAAATTTTTCCTTGCCTACCATGTTTGTGGTTTAACTTGGAAAAACTAACTGCAAATCATATTGTCAGTAGTGAGCTTTTATTTAATGCATTTTCAGAGGAAAAGGAAAAAACTCCAAACACAAAACAACTCCTTCCCACCCTAGAAATCTTCTACTGGTAGATTGCTTTGAATGGTAAACTTCTCAAAAGCCCTTTTTCAAATAATATTTTCCCAAGTCTGACATGGTGACAGACTGGCATTATCCTACATCTCTGGTGTCTGTGGTGTGCCTGCTGTGTAATTCAAGGTTAGGTTTACGCAAAGTATGTCAAGTACAGCAAATCAGCAGGCAACTCATGCCATTTTCTGGTTTGCAAGTGTCTGAGCCATGAAGGACTCTGGGTTGACGTTCATTAATCAAATCAAGGAAGCGTTGGAGAGCCATGGTGAACCTTGGAAGAGTTTGGAAGACTGACTCAACCAGTGTTAGCTCCTCTAAGTTCAACGGCCATGAAAATCTGGGATTTTGTTATGCATACTGTGGACAGCAAGGGAGATTTTCCACCATTTACTTATTCATGACTTGGTAGGAAGATGTGATTCTCCACCACGTTATTATTCTTTATACAGGACTTTTGTCGACTCAAATTATTTCTTGCAGCTGCCTTTCTTCAGAAACTTCTTTCCTGAATTATCTTAAATATGTGAATATAACATCAAGCTGAGGACAAAAACCAGACCTGAACACTGTGACCAATTATTGCTGGTACTGATGCATGACCACAAAGACTTTGTACCCAGGTGCTAATATCAGCAAATGGCAAGTAACACTGCTTTGTGTTTCTGGTATTAGGCTCTACATAGTATGGGAGGACTTGTTAAAAGAGATTTGTGTGTGCAATAAGCTGTGGATTTACAGTGCATTAACCAGTGCACACTAAGTTTCCCAAAAGGGGATACACCTTACTCATACAGTCCCAATGTGTTATGGGCCCAACTAATCATAGAATCATAGAATGGTAAGGTTGGAAGGGACCTCAAGGATCATCTAGTTCCAACCTCCTGCCAAAGGCAGGGACACCTCCCACTAGTACAGCTTACTCAAGGCCTGTAATGACATAATTCCCATGGAGCATGGATTTCACTCCAGATGTGATTTTGCACTATAGAAATGATGAATGTTGTTCGCTTATTTCAGGCAACTTGATAAAAACATCTCTCATAGATTAAAGGAGCCTATTTTTAATTTTGTGCTTGTCTGATTTTTCCCTTTTCCTCTGCTCAGCAATGGGTGGCCTAGGCAGGGTAGGTCATGTAGAGTCTGCAAAGCTATGTTTACAGTGCACTAAGGTGATCTTTCATTCCTATTACTCTATTGACACGAACACATTAATTTCCCTTGAGTAAACTTACAAGCGGAAAACACCTTATACCTGAAAATACTAAAAGAACAGATTTTTATTTCTAAATCCCAGCTTACTGTTAAGAGTATTCCCACTGAATGATACTTTATTATAGCTGCATTTAATAGGTTCATCAGCTAAAAAGTGGGTTGTAAACCAAGTGGGTTGTAAACCTCTCAGGTTACTGCCAACAGCTCTTAAATTAGTATTGGAAGTTATAAAAAAGAATATGTAATTCATAGCTCATCATGCTCTCTAGCATCTATTCTATTCAGATGCCTGCTTTTAAGAGCGAGCAAGCAAGATATTTCAGTGGAACTCCTCCTTTGCTTTAGACAGCTTAAAACCTTCTTGACTTTCAGGGAAGCATAACCAAATCCTGCCAGTGTATTTAATGAGTTAATACTCCTAAAACAATACTCACATTTTGGGGCGTCCCAGATGTAGTTGTTCAGGACCTCTCCTACCAAGTAGAATATGTTAATTATTACAGTGACGGCTGCAAAAAAGATTATTTTGACACCTGGGCTGAGGTGCTCAAGAAGTGGGTACACCCACACTCCTGTAACGTGGTGAATCCAGCACACCCTGAAAGAAAACAAAAATAACAAGCACTGACTCTTACAGCCCTGTTTTTCAGAAGTAGCTCCGCCTGTAGGCTTAGCTACTGCAACATGAAAGGCAATTACTTGGAAGGATTGCAAGTTGCAACTGAACTGGAGCATCTGGATGACATCCACCCAGAACAGACATCACAAATGATTAAACTATGATTCTCCACATCCTTAGTGCTTTGTTTTTAATTTAATATGAGCAGTTAGCCAGTTTTTGTGTTCTGATGTAGGCAGGTATTTCCTTGCTGCACTTGTGTTTATAAGGAATACACATCTCTGTTTTGTGCAGTAGCATAGGAACTGCAGTATCCTCTATTTCACATAGGTTCTTTGTTCAAAGAGCATTCAGCGTTCCTCAAGTTCTCCTACGCAGCCTAATTCTCTACATTCTGCAGCATCCTTCTTTCTTGTTGTGTACATTTGTGTGTTTCTGCTCCTTTTCCTTGCTACATCTGGTAATATGTCAGGTTTTGGGTTTGCCAGAAATATACAGCTCAGCTTTTCTTTGAGAGGTTGACCTCTTCAGTGTTTTAGATTGCTCCTCCTTTTCTTTCAGATACCTGCTATCATTTGTTATCTGTAATTTTGACCTCAGTAGGATAAACATTTAGGGAAAAAAAGAAACAAAGCAAAACAAAATAAACCAAACCACCTCATCGGTGAAATTCGGCCCAGTTCCACACTCACCATAAAGGAAAAGGAATGATGGTGGCTTGCTCGTGAGAGAGATTTTTGGCATTTGGCTACAGTGGAGATTGTTGGTACATTAAACCAAGAAACAGTATATCAGTTTTGCCGTGCAGCTTGTAAGCAGCTCTCTGGGTAAGTGAATTCACTATATGAAACTGTAATGGACACCTGCACCCTCTGAGGGGACAGCTTTTGCATTCAGATTTGACACGGTCAGTGGTGAGGTCAGAGGAAGCAGAGCAATTCCACATGCAGCCTGGAGAAGAGGAGGCTCAGGGGAGACCTTACTGCAATCTACAACTACCTGAAAGGAGGTTGTAGCCAGGTGGGGATTGGTCTCTTCTCCCAGGCAACCAGGGACAGAACAAGAGGACACAGTCTCAAGCTGCACCCAGGGAAGTTTTGTCTGGATGTTAGGAAAAAATTCTTCACAGAAAGAGTGATTGGCCATTGGGATGGACTGCCCAGGGAGGTGATGGAGTCACTGTCCCTGGAAGTGTTTTAAAAAAGGCTGGATGAGGCACTTGGTGCCATGGTTTAGTTGATTAGATGGTGTTAGGGAATAGGTTGAACTTGATGATCTCAAAGGTCTTTTCCAATCTAGTCGATTCTGTGTTCCAGTAGATGGAAGTTAAGCAAGGTAAATGTTGCCAAACAACTGAGTAAACAACACAGAGACTAACCAGGGAAACTACTCAGTGGAGACAGGCTGGGGCCCATGAGCTGCTGGGCTGTTTTCAGGAATGTAAATATCTTCCCTTCTGACCCAGCAATTTGAGAGAGAAGGTCACAGTGAAGCGCAGCTACAGAAGACTCAGCAGCTGCACAGACTATTATTGATGGTGATTTTCACACCCATATGATTTCACTCTGATATGGATCAAGAACTGGCTGGAGGGCCAAACCCAGAGAGTGGTGGTGAATGGTGCCACATCCAGTCGGCAGCTGTCACTAGTGGTGTCCCCCAGGGATCAGTGCTGGGCCCGGTCCTGTTCAATATCTTTACTGATGATCTGGATGAGGGGATTGAGTCCATCAGTAAGTCTGCAGATGAGACCAAGTTAAGAGCAGGTGTTGATCTGTTGGAGGGTATGAGGGCTCTGCAGAGGGACCTGGACAAGCTGGATGGGTGGGCAGAGGCCAATGGGATGCTAAGTGGAAGATTCTACACTTTGGTCACAACAACCCCAAGCAGTGCTACACGCTGGGAACGGAGTGGTTGGAGAGTAGCCTGGAAGAAAGGGACCTGGGGGTGCTGGTAGACAGCAGCTGAACACAGGGCAGCAGTGTGCCCAGGTGGCCAGGAGAGCCAATGGCATCCTGGCCTGTGTCAGGAACAGTGTGGCCAGCAGGACAAGGGAGGTTATTCTTCCCCTGTACTCATCACTGGTCAGGCCACACCTTGAGTACTGTGTCCAGTTCTGGACCCCTCAATTCAAGAGAGATGTTGAGGTACTGGAATGTGTCCAGAGGAGGACGATGAAGCTGGTGAGGAGCCTGGAGCACAGCCCTGTGAGGAGAGGCTGAGGGAGCTGTGGTTNGGATGGGGCACTTAGTGCCATGGTCTAGTTGACTGGATAGGGCTGGGTGATGGGTTGGACTGGATGATCTTAGAGATCTCTTCCAAACTGGTTGTTTGTATGATTCCATGATTTGGGTCACTTGCTGGTTCTTTTACTCATTTAAGGAAGACTTTTGATCACTAGATCAACAGTTACAAGAGTACAGACACAGAAGTCCACTCAAAACTGCTACCATATGTGACTGTCAAACAGAGTACAGAATCCCTGTTTAACAATTCTCCATCACCCTGGAAATGTACATGGTTGTCATAGCTTCCCTCCTCCTTAGAAAAGCTTTTATTACAGCCACATTCCGAACAGTTGGACACTTCATGTAGGAATTTACATGTGTCAGTAAATTAATCTGCATGATCTAAATGGAGATAAAAACCCTTTCTCCAAATGACTTCACATATGGAAAACGATCTTAGCACTTCACAGCTATTTTCCACAATGTTCTTCTGCACCAGAATTAACCTGACAAAGCTAAGGTATTGGAAAAAATAAAGGGTTCCTGTGTAAACCAAGGTAACATGGGATACCATGTTCCTCCTGATCAACAGAAAAGATGGACCACCTGGGTAGAAGGTAATGGAATGTCCACTACTCTCAGGTTGCCTTAGCAGGGAGTGTCTGTTATTGCCTAGCATTTTTCATTTTAATTTGCTTTCATTTTACAATGGTTCTTTGAAAAAAAAGCTCCAAGGAAAAAGCCTGAAAAAAAGCTAGTGCTTCTTTTTCACTTATTATCTGATGTGATGAAATTGTCCAGCACTAAAAAGCATCTTCACAGAGAGACTTTCCAAGGGACCTTCTGAGCTACACCTAAGAAACCAACTTCATGAACCAAGTAGAAGGCATTTAGTAGAACGTATTTATGCTGGAAAGATGAATCACTTTCTAAGTCCAATCAGCGAGCCACTGATGAGATCCTGAATTGTTAGTGGTCTTTAAGAACAGCTCATGCATTCTGCTCTCTGTTGCCCAGCACAGGAGCCCATTCACTGCTTGATGACATGCTTGTGCCTTCAGCATAGCTGTTGTAGGCCTCTCCCTGGTGTAGCTGCACTATAGAAACTCATGCTTGAGTACAAGATGTACCTGGAATACTGTGTTCAGCTCTGGGGTCCCCAGTTCAGGAGGGACAGTGATCTTCTCTAAAGCGTCTAACAGAAGGCTGTGAAGATGATTAAGGTGCTGGAGCACTGCCCTGTGAGAGGAGGCTGAGGGACCTGGGGCTTTTTGGTCAGGTGAAGAGAAGACTTAAGAGGGGATTTAATCAATGTTTATAAATATCTGAAGGCTGGAGGCCAAGAGGGAGGGGACAGGCTCTTCTCACTTGTGCCCTATGATTGGACAAAGGGTAATGGATATAAACTACAGCATGGGAAGTTTCACCTCAACATGAGGAAGAACTTCTTTACTGTAAAGGGCTGAGTCTTTGAAGGTAACAAAGACAATCTTTATCTTTGTTGATTTGAACAAGGGAGAGATGATTTAGACTCTCACATAAGGGTCATGGAGCACTGGAGCAGGCTCCCCAGAGAGGTTGTGGAGTCTCCTTCTCTGGATGCTTTCAAGAACTGCCTGGATGAGTCCCTGTGCAACGTGAGCTATATTCTATGGTCCTACTCTGGCAGAGGGGTTTGACTCAAAGATCTTCAGAGGTCCCTTCTAGCCCCTAACATATCAGGAGATAACAGTCACAAACCTACACAATCAGCTGCCCTCATATTCCTTAAAATGAGCTGTACCACACTGCTCACTACACTGAGATGGTACAGTATTAGCCTCTCTCCACTGAGCAGTGACACACTGACTATTCCTGTGTTGTCTGTGCTACAAATGGAAGAAGCAAAGGGATGACTGCTGCCATGGAAACCTCACCTGATGGCCTTTCTTAGTAGGTTCATTTCTGCTTGAAATAAATTGAAATTGCACAATAAAGGGCTGATCAGCTATAGGCATAAAGCTTCCACAGAAGATTGCTGATTAGAGATGTTAATGAATGCCTTCCATGTTGCAATTCTAGCAGTCATCCCATTCCAACGTCATTATTAGATAAGCATAGGGGAGCATGCATTAAAATTTACTTAGGAGTGCAACTCTACATCCAATTTAAGAACCTGTTGTTGAATGGGTATAAAAAATGGGTCGTTTAGATAAAAGTAACATGAGGAGAAAAAGTTTAAGCTAAAACTAGACTGGCTACTTTCAAAAAGACAAGATTAACATGAACATTCCTGCATTTTTGTTCTATGGCAGCCAATATAGACATAAGTCTGTGTTTTTGAAGATGAGTATGTTACAGGTCATTGAGCTCATTTAGTCATTTGTCAGAACTGTTAAGAAGGAATGGAAATAGTCATGCATTGTATTAAAGTTAAAATGCCTGATAAAAACACTGGTGATTAAAAAAAAAATTTCATCCAGCTGGTGTAGGAATCAGAAAAGAGGTGTCAAAAAAACACAAAACACTGTGTCTTTTTAAAAAAACACATAAAAAATTAGACTTTGCAGCTGTTTTTCACTTCTAGTATAGAGTGTTGTTACAGTTTTAAGGCTCTGCCTAGTTGTGCCGGTTTGAGGCTAATCAGAATACTTTAATGAGAGAAATTAAATCACTGGTGGTAAAAAGAAAATAACTACAGTCTGTATCATTCGTTGGTTTGCTGAGAGGGATAAAAAGCTAAAATGTAAACAATTTTGGCCACTTTAGTCTGTGTTGCTGGATCTATTTGCTTCCTCTTCACTCTGCTCTAATACCTCTCTAATATCTCTCCACAAATAAATAACAAGTAAGTTTTGTTGGCTGATTGTTTTGGTTTCTGGTTGGGAAGGGAGATAGAGAGGGAGAAAGAGGGGGTAGCTTTGAGCCTTTCTGGGCAGTTTTTCTTTGTCCAGGAGGGAGTTTGGATTTCTGCATTCTTTCTCATGTGTTTATAATTGTAAATACTTGTGCATAGTTGTAAATACATTGTGTATATATGTTTGTAGATTTTGCTTTCCTGTAAATATAGCTTCATTTTACTTCCAAACCATCTGTGCTGATCTGGTAAATTTCAATAGTGACAGGGGAAAGTTCCTAACCTACCATACTAATTTTTTTCTTCTTTTTTTCCCCCCAGATAATTCAAGTCTAAAGGATGAACAGTTTTAGGGATTTGACACAGAATAACGTAAGGTAATTTTATTTCCTTCCATTGGACTGCTGAATATCTTATATTTTGCAACACAAGCTTGTCTCTCTCTCTGGCTGCCTCCTGCTTGCTTCTGTCTTCTCTGTGACCTTGCATGCTGCCTGACTGACCTTCTTGTTTAGGTTTGGAGGTGCAGCGGGCAGGTAGAGAGTGCGCTGGCTGTACAGAGGGGGAAGAGAGAGCGGAAGGATTGTACAAGGGGGCATTGTGCTGTCATTGAACTGTAAATATATATCTTATACATGTTAATTGCATTTTATACTTTAATATTGAATCTACTTTTGTAAATGTAATTTCATCTAACTTCTAAAATTCTGAGTAAGTGTGGTAATTTTACTCCAGAGGGTACATTTCTGTATTTGATGGGTGGCAAATCACAGAGTCACAGAACTTTAGAGGCTGGAAGGGACCTCCAGGGATCACTGAGTCCAACTTCTCTGCCAAAGCAGCATGCCCTACAGTAGTCTGCACAGGAACGCATCCAGCTGGGTTTTGAAACTCTCCGGAGGAGGAGACTTGACAACCTCTCTGTGCAGCCTGTTTCAGTGCTCTGTCACCCTCACTGTAAAGAAGTTTCTCCTCACGTTGAAGTGAATCCTTTTATGTTCCAATTTGTAGTTGTTGTTCCTTGTCTTATCGCTGTGCATCACCAAAAGAGACTGGCATCCAGCCCTCAGACATTTCATAGAATCATAGAATGGTACGGTTGGAAGGGATCTCAAGGATCATCTAGTTTCAATCCCCTGCCATGGGCAGGGACACCTCCCACTACTACAGGTTACTCANTCTGTCCTCATAGGAGAGCTGCTGCAGCCCTCTGAGCATCTTCGTGGTCCTCCTCTGCACCTGCTCCAACACTTCCATGTCCTTCCTGTGCTGGGAGCTCCAGAACTGTACACAGTACTCCAGGTGGGGTCTGACAAGAGCAGAGTAAAGGGGCAGAATCCCCTCCCTTGCCCTGCTGGCCACACTGCTCTTGATGCAGCCCAGGACTCAGTTGCTGTCTGGGCTGCATGTGCACACTGCATATTTGTATACATTGTATATTTGTATACTGTATATTTGTATACATTGATCAGATCTCCTCCCAGTCTTCTCCAGACTAAACAGCCCCAGGATCTCAGTCTCGCTTTGTAAGGCACATGTTCAAGTGCCTCAAGTATCCTTGTGGCTCTCCCTGTCTCTCTTGGACTCTTAAACTACAAGAAGTGTAGGTGCCGTAGATCTCTTATTATATCTAAGTAATCGGGAGGAAATAAAAGCTCTGTGGAGAAGATACATGGGCATTTATTCATTTGCTATAGATATTTTGTTAATATGGAAAAGCAACAAAAAACCAACAGAGCCTTGTGGTTTATGTGTGCTCCACCTGTCGCTTTGAGTAATGCAGCTCTTCCAATGCCATATGTAAAACAGTCCCGGTAGAAGCAAGCTCCACAGGTGGAAATTGTTGCACATAACCAAGATACCTGAAAGATTTTGCAACAGGAGACACTGTAGACAACAGCTGCTTCTTCATGATGGCTGTTTTCAGCTAGGTGAGTTTGAATATATCTGCACAGTTTGGTGGCACGTTGTGTTCTGAACTCTTGAGTTTCCACCTGTTTCCTACCCAAGACCTTTCAGTGAAATTTGCAGCCAAACAACAACCAATATTATGTGTTCTGGACATGGGAACAACTAGATGAGAGGCTGTGTAAATTCAAGAGCAGCGATTTAGAGAACTCAGAATAATGAGAGTCCTTGTGGACAACAAGTTATCCACGGGACAGCAATGTGCCCTTGTGTGTTCTGGGCTCCTCAGTTCAATAGGGACAGGAATCTACTTGAGAGTCCAGCGGAGGACTACAAGGATGATTAAGGGACTGGAGCACTGCCTTATGGGGAAAGGCTGAGATTCCTGGGACTTTTTAGTCTGGAAAGGAGAAGACTGAGAGAGGATCTAATAAATGCATATAAACACATGAGAGCTGGGTGTCAAGAGGGAGGGGATAGGCTCTTCTCAGTTGCACCCTGTGATAGGACAAGGGGTAATGGATGTAAACTACAGCACAGGAAGTTCTACCTCAACATGAGGAAGAACTTCTTTACTGTAAGGGTCACAGAGTACTGGAACAGGCTCACCAGAGAGGTTGTGGAGTCTCTACCTTTGGAGACTTTCAAGACCTGTCTGGATGAATTCCTGTGTGAACTGCACTAGATTCTACAGTCCTGCTCTGGCAGGGAGGTTTAACTCAAAGATGTCTGGAGGTCACATCCAACCCCTGATATCCTGTGATACTGTAATAATTCATGTCATAAAATGACTGAAGAGCTCCCAGTGGTATTCCTCATAACAGAAGAAGCACTCAAACAGAACTCAGAGACAAGAAATTAAAACCTAATAATGTAAATAGCTTTCTGTATGATATCTAATTAACTGCTGGAATTCTCTACCTATTTTTTTTTTAAATGACATAAATAATCAAAATCAAGATACTTAAAAAAGTGCATAAGCTTGGAAGCCTTTTTAGTCCACTCTTCTGGGCCACATCATGAAACTCCAGCAAGCTTCTGAAGTCAGGAGACTCTGCAAGTCATGTGTACAGTTAGGCTTATGTTCAAAGAGTACAAGATATGTAAAAACGTCAAGACTGAAGAATCCAAGCACTTATTTTTTGACAATGGTTTTGGGAGAAAACATCACTTTGAGGCTTGTTATTCCAGAATGGTTTGCTAAATCTCCTCCTGAAGCACCTGATACCAGCTACAGTTAGAGTGGATACATGACTACCCTGCTTTATTATAGCAATTCCTTTCTTGTTACCTGCAGCAGCAAATCCTTTCCTGCATCTTCTGTGTTGTTCAGGTTTCCAGTGACTGGTAGATAGGAAAACTGAATCTTTGGTCCCAAACAAATCCTAGGCCAGTTCCTATTGTGGTTACTACATGGGCATTTTCTTTGCTTTTATTTCATGATCTGCTCTAGCATCTTTTCCACAGGAACTGAAAACTTAACCCAGAAATACTAAATTGTGGAATTTAATCACCTCTCAAAGGAGGTGGCAGGCTTAATGCAACTGAGTCCTTCAAAACTTGAATAAAAAAATAATTTGTGGTTAATAGTGTAAGGACAAGCCCAATTCTTTCAGATGCAGGAGCACAATGACCCACACTACATCTGTTCTACTTTTTGTTTCTAATACTGACTGAGGCACATCTTCACAAATCAATATGATTTTTCCCCCCTTTTCACCTATCCCAAAAGCACAGGACAGCTTGTTCTGCTCTAATTTCAACTGTTAAGCTCTCAGTCACATTAAGATGTTGGGCTTCTTATAATACCAGCTAGCCAGGCAGGCCTAAGACACACTTAACATGAATGTGTATTGTTTAGGAATTTTAAGGAATAAAAAAATTAGGACGTAACTTATGTTGTTCTGTTCCAGCTTCTTACACCAGATTCTTCTCTGTTGATCTGAGCAATGTTGAACAAAACCACGGAACATAGGACTGTACTACTGGTGTGGGGTGGCTGATGCACTGAGAAGACAAGTAGCAGAAAAGTGCAGCTACGAATGTCACATGCAAAACATGCTTAGCATGATATGGTGCTGGCATCCTTTGAGATGAACAAAGCTTAGCAGAAATTTGTGTTTACCTACAGGTAGCTCGAATGACAAACTGTAGATTCTCTGCAAGGTGCTGTCATTTTTGGAAGTCATCTATTTTGATAAATAATACTTCATTTTAAATATAGTAATGGTTGCTATGCCTTCTGAAGCTATCTTTGAAGGAGCTACACAAGCAAGTGAGAATGTATTATCCATGCATGTCATCTGTGATTGCACTGTTGCTTTGACTGAAACGTGTGAGGATGTGGCTGCGAAGGAGAGCCAGAATGTAACAGTCCATGATGTCTGTATCAGACCTAACAGGCAGAGGATCAATGCAGCTTTTTCTCATTGAAAGCACTTCTGCTCTCCCACACTCCTTTCTGGGTCAGGTACAGGGGATACTAATCTTCTCCTGGCCTATTTCTGCTGTTTCTAGCTCTTCCTACTCTTTCCTGTTTTGAGTAGCTCTGGCTTCAGCTTTTTTCTCCTCCTCTGCATTGTCTCATCACCCACACCTCTCCATCAGCCTTCCGCTCTGATTTCAAAGCCTGTCTCTCTCTTTCTCCCTCAGAGCTTTTCCCACTTACTTGTATGATTTCAGCTTTCAAGCTTCTGACCTGTGAGCTGCACATTTTCTTACACATTTCTCTTTTAACCCATGGTTCTATTTAATTTATTTTACCAAAGAAGTTTTCACTTGTTTTTTGCACCAATCACTGATTCCTCTGATCTCAAACTTCTGCCCCCAGTGATCACTTCCAAAAGTATTCATGACTCTCTAGCTACATAAAGACCCTCAGCATCCATGCTGTATCTCTCTTGCTCCAGTGGCACCAGCAATCTCAGAAATCTGACTTCTCAGTCCTGTCCTTTGTTATTGACATGGCTGTCAATTCCCACCAAGCTTCATATTCTGACACTCCACCCTTCTCTTATGAATGTCCAGGTTTGTTCCAGCAGTCTGCATCCTTGTCACTTTTCCAACATCTACTCTTTCTGATCTTCCTCTCCTTCTATGGAGATTTGCTAGCGCAAATCCTACAGCAAGGCTGACAGCACCAATCTCAAATTTATTCCAAATTCTCTGAGTACATTCCTTTCTTAAATTAATTCAGCAAATTATCCCATCTAAATGCTCTCCCTTGGCAAAACTACAGAACTCTCCTAAAGTCATTTCAAGAGAAACTTTATTTTCAAACCAAAGTTTAAAGGTACCTGAGCTCTTTAAATAGATTTATCAAAGAATGAAAGAATCAAGTTCTAGCTTGGCACATGTGGAGGCAGCTCCTAGTGAGACAGCAGTGAGAAAGCAGATCAAGCCTTTTGCTCCTAAACACAGATCCCAGCATGACTACAGCAGTGGAGTCAGGTTTTTAGGGTCTGCTTTTTTGGCATCCTTAAGTGGTCAAAAGCAGAGGGAACAAGAAAACCATTTTAAATAAACATATTCGCCTCAGATTATTTTCGGGACATATTAGACTCTGATACTAGTTACCATGAAGTCATTCTTATTACAAGAAGCAAGACATTTCTGGCTCTTTTCTGCTCCTTGACAACCGATTCCATACACCCACTGGCAGTATTGTGTGGTAGTACTGGAAAGCTCTTGGATTTTCTTAGCACTGTCTAGATTTAACAATTCAATACAAATTATGACCTTTTTGAGCCATGCTAAATAAAGCAAATCAACCTTCCCTGTCTTATCCCATGGCCTTGATCCTGAAAGTCCATGTATGGTCTGCAACAGGCTATTGCAGGTCTGTGAATGCTCTGCCTGGGCACAGTTCCTCAAGAGCAAGGGAGAGCTCCCCCTCACAGAGAGCACACGAGCTAAGCGTGCCTATTCAAATGCTCTCTGACTGAAGACAGAGAACACAAAAAATCTCAAAGAAAAACAGAAAAAGGTTTTATTTTTCTCAGATAATATATCTCTGAGTAATGCTTGAAGGACATCAAGTTATTTAGCTACGTCTTCCCAGTCTACTTCCCAGCTACGTTAGTGTTAGCCTGTTTCCTTATTTACCAAATATACACATTAAAAGCTTGCTATTTCACCATCTCTTTCATACATGAAAGATTCAGTCACATATGAAATCAAACAGAAGCTCTCCTCTGCTGAGAGCTGAAAAAACAAAACATTAACAGAATCAGATCTATACAATATCTTCATGTATACTCCTTTACAGTACAAAGTATGATATGATACAGAAATCATGTAGCATGGTAACAATGGTTCAGCTGAAGTAAGGAAAGAGTTCAAAATCCAAGGCAGACAGATTAGCAATAGCCTCTACTTTATACTGACAGCTGCAGCAAAAACACTTCTAGTGATTCAAATGTGACATTGGGAAAAGACAAATCCTCAGGAAGCACATCCATAATTCTGAGTAAAAAAATACAAACCAAGAACTAAGCCCCTGTAGGGGACTCATGGACAACCAAAGATATGAAGGAAGGAAGTTCCACCAGGCTGCATGTAACTACGTCATTTGCAGGTCTGGTTTCATTTTAATGCACTGTGCTAACCTTGAGGTGTCTAAATGGTACACCAACAAGGGCAACAAATCTGAATGAAGCAATTACAAACACTCTGAGTGATTAAGGTCTCTACTTCAATGTCTCTATCATCTCTTCTTAGTAGCAGGAAGATAGTGGATCTCTGAAAACCTAGCATACTCTTGAATAAAAAAGATGAAAACTCCCACACTTTTCATACTTTCTGGTAGATTTTTCCCAACCTCTGAACATAAGACAGATTATATTGGCAACAGTTAGCCAAAATTTGCCTTGCAGTTTCAACCAAATCTTCTATAAAGACGTGAATAACACCTGCAGGCTGAAGACATGCAGAACTTGCAGACGATGGCACACAGTAGAGTGTGTCTACCCTAGTCTTTCCCAAAGATCTTTCATAAGAGTAGATGGAGAAATGGGCTGTAAGTGTAGAATTTAGCTGAATAAGCAATTGTCTCAGACCACCTTTAGAGAAATCACAACTTGGAATAAGCTAAGTGACTTGAGACAATGCCACACCATTCATGATAGAATGTACATGTAGGCAAAACCAATGAACAGCAAAAGCAAGAGAGATGATCACAGGCTGTAACTGAGTACCTACTTAGCAGTTAATTTTTTAATGTGGAATACTCTTCCTCTGTCCTACAATTTCCTTTCAACTTACACTTGTAGCTGTAGGATGCAGATGCACTGTAGTAGGCAGGATTGAGTCATGTGAGTATCACACTGATACTGTAACAGATTCTTAAAAGATTGTAAGATGCCTCTAGTTTTATTCTGCTTGCTGAACTGGATTGCTTCAATTTTCTCTTGCTATCGAATACTATTGCATGTGTCTACTCAGATGATTCTGAGAAAACAGGAGTTGCCATATGAGGTCAGTTCACAGATGCAGTAACTATGCTGACCTGTCTTTGGACACCCTTCAAAGGAAGGTCAAGAATCACAGAATCACAGAAATCATAGAGTGGTTAGATGTGACCTCTGGAGATCACCAAGTCCAACCCAGTTATACATTCTTATATATGGGTTAAAAACATCAATTACCTTGTCCTGATGGAATCGTTATGTGCTTTTTGCATGATGCTGCCTTTATCTTACAAATGTTACTAATTTTTGAAAAACATAGGAATGTTTATAAAAGCAAATGGCTGAATGTGACTGTTGACCCAGGACACAACATCCTTCGCCTGCACTACTAGCGTTTTAGTTACTCAGTGTGTCTGGATGTGTACGTATAATGGTGTCACATTCACTGGACCACAGGGCAAGATTACATACTTGAAGCAGTATTCCAGTACTGCCTTAAGCCCATGTTCCTCTTTCATTAGTTTTATGTCACTTGACTAGAGGAAAAAGCAGCACTATCCACAATTTTGGAAAATAATCTTAGCTTACAAAATAGAGAGAGGTGAGAAGAAAGACTATGAGAAGTAAACAGGAGGACATGAAAGGTCTGCAAAAAGGGTAAAAGATGTATCAAAGGAGCACTGTAAATAGAGCAAAGGTTTAGTGGAAAACAAAATGCTAGAATGACTGAAGTAATTAACTATCACCTAGGCAGGTATTTGAATAGACACTACTCAAAGATTTAATTTCATGTTGTGTAAGAAAGATTATTTCTTGTTTAGTTTCATTTTTCACAAACATTTTTTTTTCTTAAAACAAGCTTCAGGGCATTTGGATTACTGGTTTATTCTGTAATCAATTTTACAGGAAGAATTTATTAACTAGTAAAAAGAAAAGATAGTGTTCTATCTTTTCTGCTGCCACTTAAATACTGATGCAGGAAATAATTTGCTTATTCTCAATTTTACTTGACAGGAAAAAACCCTAAGCAATAAAATTAAGCTCCAAGAAAAATATTTAGCTTGCAAAAAAGTTGAAAAATGTACCCTTGGAAAGACCACTGCTTACATGGGATTGTTCAACAAATTCCTGTTGTGTGAGGTTTGGCATATACTTTCTAAAAATACAAGCATCTGGGGAAACCAGACAAAGCCCAGGTCTTGGACCAAACGAAGCATGCAGCATGAATCTGTTAGTGATTATATCCATAATGAAGTATGTGCCCAAATTTAGCTGTACAAAGCCCCCAGTACAATATGAAACCCCAGAGTGTCCAGCCCTTACCATAAAATATAGCCAACAGCGAAGGTGCACACTGCAGTCAGTCCACAGCTCCTGCTGGGATACTGATGATGTGTTGTTCTCATCTCGATTAATACAAAGGGCAAAACTGTTGTGTGCTGAAAAAACCAAAACAACAGGGGAAAACCAGGTGATACAAATGATTCTCACTGCATTTCCATGTAGTTCTACAATAAGGAGTTTAATCACAAAAACCTGAAGACAATTTCTTGATGGTTAGAAGGACCACATAAAATGACCATAAATAAAGTTGATCAATAACTCAAAGAATATTGTAGCTATAACGTCCAGCAGCTTGAAAGAGCAGGGAAAAACTGAGTGAGCAGAATGTGCATTTCCTTTTGTCCAGGAATCCAAGGCAGATACTCAGTGAGTAAAAAGTGCATGTGGCAGGAGGGTACACAAATCCCAGTTTCATTTTGGCCTTGCAGTTGCTTTGTGAGCTTTGTCATTATCACCTTGGTTATTCTGATCCTTCAAGTTAGCAGGCAATGCGTCTGATTTTCAGGGACACTAAGCACAACCAACATCAAAGTAATTAATACAAACAGAGGTCTTTAATGCTCCTGACAACGAGCTTTAAATGTATCTCAATATGGAGACTTGAAAACAGGGGACATATTTTCAAATGTTAGCCTCAATACCTTTGTTTCTCCACCTACAAAACAGGAGCAATTATTTTCTTCAGAGAGGTATTGTGAATCCTAATTTGTTAGTTACTGTGAATCCTAATTTGTTAGTTGTGCAAAAGGGTTTTAGACTCCCAAATGAAACATATGAAAGCCAAAGCTACAAAAATAATTTTCAGCCCCTTGCCTTTATTTAGCTGTGAAACTCCTCATTTTGTCATTTTTCCATACACATTTCCTACACTGCCCCTTCTGAGAAGGTCTGTTCATCCAATTAATGTCAGCAGCATGAAAAATTTCATCTAGCCTGCCCCTAACTCTCTATGTCTCTATTTCAGAGTGCTGGCAGGCATGAAAATATACATAAGCGAAGAACAAACCATGCTAGGGAATAAGCCCATGATTTCCAAGTACACAGCACACCTAGGTGAATCCAGAAACACACTCTACATTGCTGCTATGGTGCTAATTTATCACTGAGGTCCAAAGGGAATGACATTGGTTGAGTGGTTGCCTCTGAGGTTTGGTGCGACTGTAAACTCTCCTGCCTGGTCCACAGGGAGATCTCCAGATGTAAGGACTGCAAGGGCAGCCTAAGCCTTAAACCAGGTTCAATGCTTCCCCAAGTACTTGAATGCCAACTGAAAAAGAAGGTTATGGTTTACAGTGGTCATATTCTGCCGTCAGGTGCGCAAATGCAGTTCTGGGAGGAGGTGGAGGGCCAGATTTGTGAGTTCGTAGCAATTATGCTGTAGGCCCACATCGGTTTTCAGCTACATGAAGACAGTACAGGTGTGGAAGAGAAATATCCTTGCATGGATAACCAGTCCAAATGAGAGGAAACAGAGTGGGATCTGAGCTTGTAACAACTGCAGAGAATAAGAATTGTTTGAATGGGAAATGATAAGATAATGGAAGTGCTCTGGCTCAGAGATGTAAAATAATTTGAATCAGGTAACTGTTTTGATTTTCGAAGCATAGTAATTAGTGACTAGCATTTGAGGAATGTCAGGTGGATAATACAGTAGGTAGGAGAGCTTTCAATTTCTTCATCTTTTAACAACTTCTTCCACCTTCGATCCTTTAAACACTATAAATCAGCATTAAAAGAATACAAAGATGTCTTGCATGTGGTCTACAGCAGAGGTGCCCAGTGTGAAGAAAGGTCTACAAACTCTGCTCTACAAATTCAGTGTCCATTTATAGGGACTGACAGCAAAGCAAGCCCTGGAGAGTCATCGGTACATCCTGCATCTGTATGGAAAAGGTCTTCAGACAGAGACCAGCACCTCACTTTGTGTAGCCTCCAAAGGACAGTAGTTGGAGGTTGTGTGTAAGTCTCCTGCCCTGCCTCCATAACCTCTTCAGAGCGGGAAAAAAAAAACACCAAAAAACAATGACTAGTAACTCCAGACACTGACTTTGGTACTCTTTGTACAATGTATTCCAAACATCACCCTTGATACTGCTTGTACAGCCTGTTCCTATGATCCAGTCACCTAGTCTTAACTCTTCATTATATGGATGATGGTTACAGAGTTTGTGAGCTCCTTTTCTCAGCTGAAATGTTTACCACTTCAGATACTGCTTGTTGATGTACTCTTCAGTGATAATGACAACTCAACAGCTCGTCAATTAAAAAGTAGTTAAAATAATTCCAGCAATCAATCCTTAATCTAGAATATTTTTTCCCCTTTCCCTCCTGGTAATTTCCTGTGGTTATATAATAAAATATGTAATTATTTACCTAACTTTTCCTTTCAGCTCTTTTCTAAAGGTAAGAGGAGGAAAAAGAGGATAATGAACTCTATCACTACAGAGTCTGTCTACAAAATCCTGTTTAAATGTACAGTGCAATTAAAAGTGTAAGAGGAAAATCAGAGATGTGCACCTTTAATCTTAGTCTGTTATAGCAAATGTTGATGCTACCTGCAAATGCAGCAGTTCTGCAAACACTGCAAATCCAGAGTAGGAACTTCAGCTTAATACGTTCTTTAACATGCTGAACTTCAGTTTAATATGCCACTCTAAAAAGCTGTCTCAGATACTTTACCAAAACTACAATCAAGATAGAATTTCCCTTTCCTACATTTCAGCCCCTTGAAAACCTTACTTTAAAAACAGTGAAATTTTGTAGGGCTGGGAAAGTCACAGGAGGCCAAAAAATTCTTATTCTTAGTGTTTTTGCCACTTGACTTCTCAGTAAATGTGGGGCACCGGGAATCTGAAGCTTAGAGAGGAAATGCCACTGATGCTTTCTCAACCTGTTTGTTAAAGATCACACTGTGCAGATCAACGACATCTGACTGCTATCTCTAGGACTGATTCCTTTTACTTACTGGCAAGCTAGAGCACAGCACATTTCTCATCTTCTTTGTCAAAGTATCTCCCAGGGCTTACTTGAGAAAAGACTAAGGGATGAGGAAGTTAAAATAATGAGGATATGTAAATGGTGAGGACGTTTAGCTGCTCTAGCAGCCTTCCAGTAGCTATTATTTTGCACTATTTAAATGTAAAATTACAAAGATTAGTATAGCATTAGAATAGTAGTAAACCATACTAGCATTAGTAATCAATGCTAACTTAGTAAGACACTTTTATTAGGGACTAAGTATTTACACGCAAAGTTGCATTTTCATCTAGGCATCTTACTCTGCTCCCACTGAGACCAGCTGCTCCTGTAAGAAAAGTTTTGCCTGTAAGACTGTGCTGACACTAGAGATTTGTGCTGAACAATGCTGGGGGTACATCAAGGAGTACCCTCTCCACTAGCTGGGAAGGTGACACTTGCTGCATCTGTGCCTTGGAGTTAACCACAGGCTCAAGGCAGCTCCCAGCTCTGCTAGGGCAATTGTGAGACAGCAAACGAATCCCATCATTAGCAGAAGCTCTTAGCTTGAGCTCAGTAAGTCTATCCATTTCAAAGAAAATGTACCAGTCAGCTTCTCCCACAACTGCCATGCTACCTGCCAAGATGCCCTCTCAAACCTTTTTATCTCTAGATTGCTAAGGTGGTGACCCTCAGAGCCGTTTTCCACCCCTCTCTGAAGGATCCATCACTGCCTTGTGAGCTGAAGTGTGACCACAAGTCTCTGCTACCTTGCTGTAGTGTTGCCGTGCTCATACAATTTTTTACAGCAAAGGGAGCTTTGACAGATCCTTATGCTTTCTAGTTCTGTTGGAAAGTGTTGGTCTGTTTTAGAACAGCAAGATGCAATTTCCTCCCTGTTTGTGTCCATCACACGGTGCTGCTTCCTGACATCCCATCGACTACAAGTGCTCTTGTCAAATACAGCTGTTAATCGGTAACAATGCATGAGAACAGAAACCAGTCTGACACTTAGCGCTCAGGGGGACTTCACAAGACGGTTATCATACAGAGAATTTCAAAGAATCACAGAATTAATCATCTTGGAAAAGACCTCCAAGATCATCAAGTCCAACCTACCACTCAACATTGTCTAATCAATTAAATCATGGCACAAAGTGCCACATCCAGTCTTTTCTAAAACACTCTCAGGGACAGTGACTCCCCGGGCAGCCCATTCCAATGGCAAATCACTCTTTCTGCAAAGAATTTCATCCTAACATCCAGATTAAACCTCCCTGGCACAACTTGAGACTGTGTCCCCTCATTCTGTCACTGGCTGGATTTGATACAGAAGATAGTTGGGGGACTCACAACAAGGGTTCAACCTCTAAGTGAAACTGAATTAGTACATGCTGCAAAAAAATCCACTTGCTAGGAATTAATCCACTTGCTGAGAACTGCAAGTGGATTAATTCCTAGAACCACTGCCAGTGCTTCCTGAGAGAAACTCTGCTCATCATTGAGTCTTTAAAAGATATTTTAAAAATACCACCTCCCACATGGTATGTATGTGTCTAATGACATTTGAGACTGGCAAATCACTTTACAAATAAGCAGTACATCTGTAGTGTTGGCTTGACAAGTTGAGCTTTGATGGAGATCTGTGCTTCCCCATTTTAGGTATGTACTGCAACAGGTAGTTGAAAAAAAAAACCAATTTATGCAAATCAGGTACACTGAGTTCTCTAATAGTCTTCTGGCAAATTAAGTGCTCATTCTTGAAAGCCTGATTATATAGTTTATCTTCCAACCAGTAAGTGCTGAGTTTTTAACACTATTTTAATCAGTACCTTGCTTGACCTTTTCTCCTTCCTTAACTGTGTTTTAAAGGGAAAGTTAAAGCTTTTTGAAAGGTGCTAAATCACCAACTTCATGTACTGATATCTTCTGTCCTTCTGCACTTACATGGCAGTGCTATCTTCCCATGTCGCCTAGTCCTGAACTAGAGACTGTCTGTGATAGGTGAGGAACTTCCCCCCACACCGCAACTAAAATTTACCAGACCAGCTCAGACAGCTTGGAAGTAAGATAAAGATCTATTTTAAACCAAAGCTAAATTTACAAGCATATATATAAAATTTATTTACATGTATTTACAATTATATACAATTTAGAAATGATACAGAAATCAAATCTTCTACCCAGAAAGAAAGCTTAGAACAGACCAATACCACCTTCTTCTCTCTACCCAGACAGAAAACAACCATCAGGCTTAAGTGTTATCTGCTCGGCCAAGGGTAGTGGGAGGGATTAGAGAGAGAAGTGAAGAGAGTCAGTGCCCAAGAGCCAAGAAGCCCAAGACTGTTTACACATTGGCTTTTTATACCTCTTAGCAAACCAATGAATGACATAGACTTTGTCATTATTTTCTTTTTACAGCCAATGCCCTGCTCACTCAGATTCTGTACCAATTTCTCTTATAAGAATATTCCAATAAGCCTTAAACCACTACACAGTCCAAAGCCACCCTTGTGACAAAGAGTTCAGTCTTAAAAAGACATCTTGTTTTCTGATGCCCAGTAAGTATGCAGAAGTTCTGGAAGGACAATGAAAACATCTGAGGATCACCTCCATTGTGATTCTAACTCAGTTCAACCAACAAAAGACTTGCTTTGTTACTCTATTTGATCAGACTGAAAACTACAGGATACAGGACATCTTTGCTCAATGGAAAATACCAGTGACCTCTTTTGAGAGGGTTTCAGTGTGACATTCAGTCCATGCTTTTAAGGGTCAGTGAAAGCCCAGGGACAAGAAGGAAGCCTTCCATCTTTGATGCCACCAGCATTTTAAGTGATGGACTGGGAGCCTTCTGGAAGTGCTGGTATTGCCTGGAACAAGAAGGCTGCAGATGGGTCTTCACCCACAAACTGTGCAACCCATGACCTGAAGGGCTGCATCCACCACTCAAAGTTAGGCTGCATCCTGCTTATGCCCTTGCAGAGGAGGCTGCTCCAACATCTGCTGAGGAAACTGCCCTGCAGTACCACCACAGCAACCAAGACATGCTGGTGTGAACTTGACAGAGGCCCCTTTCTATGCACCCTGCTACCGAAATAGCTATATTTGCCATCTGTCTCTTGTTTTCTGTCTTTCTAAATTCCTCTATAAACTCCAGCTTCCATCAGTAGGATGCTACTCTTCACTCTTTGCCCCTTCTTTTCTGAACTCACAACCAGATTACACATTGCTAACAGCTGCTGTGCATCAAAACCAGTGAAGCGATCAGTCTGCATCTCCTTACCTCTCAGGGGTTTGTGCAGCACCTTGAGATTAAAGGTTTTACAGAAATGACCAGCAGAATGACCTATGCCCATTACTTGTAATTTTAATTCACTACTGGTGTATTCACCTTAGTAACCAATACTAATAGTCCTAAAAATACCTACAGGTATAGAGTAATAGCATTAATAAGGCTGTATTTTCTGTATGCTGCTAGCAGAGTAATGTGGAGAACCACGTAAGAAACTAGTAAAACAAGGTCACATTTATGATTTACTCGTTGAGAAACTTCTGAGAAAGGAACAGCTGGCAAGAGTGTATTTATGTGTCATTTAAATGATGATACTTTCCACCAAGGCAGCCTAATCCATAAAAAGAGCAGCAGGATATCAGAGCTGTGTGCATAATAAATTGAAATCCTTGAGTGAGTCTGAGCCCTTCTGAGACTGGAATTGCTGGTAGCACTTTTCTTTTTTACAAATGAGAAATTATGACTATTAACTGAGACATGCTGATGTACAGGATGCACTCCAAGGCAGCCACAGACAGCTCATTAATTGTTGTAGGTTGGAGGGAGGAAGGATCTAAACAAAGACCAATACCCTACAATGCCACAAAACACACAGGAGTCAGAGACAACCATATTCAACCAATGCTGGAGAACAAAATTCTTTGGAAAGAAAATTCACTCTTCTGTTTTAATGTTACTCCCCTCCTTCCCTCTTCTCTTGTAGATGAACAAAGTAGACATGGCATATCTGACTTAAGAGGAATTGTGTCATATTGTGCCATTTTTCCCCACACATATTTAATGTAGATGGATTCTTCTTGTTTCTAACAAATGCAGTGCATTCTATGTATTGAAATAGCAATGACAGTCTCATCTCCTCCCTCTGAATCTACTAGTGTCAGAGAGGTTATATATAGGTGTTTATCTATATAATTTCCACAGTGCCAGTTGCTGAAGCACTTCAGCACCTCAAAAGCATTACTAAACATACCCTCACAGTAACCCTGATCTGTAGGTGCAGGATATCCTATCCCCATTTTGCAGGAGGGCACGATGGTTCACTCAAGGTTGTGCAGGGTAGCTATGGAGGAATGGAGAACCATATTGTATTCCTCAGTTTCATTCTGGGGTGTCAGCCTAAGATGAGTAAGCACGTATAGAGAAGCAAGAACAATCTGGTATGAAAGCAAATCTACTCATTCAAGTTTATAGCTCTGAGACATCTTGACCTTTTCAGCATCTCTTAGTAGTTACCTTAATCGACCCTATGTTCTGGCTCCTCTGCTTTTGGAGACTTCAACTGCCTCCCTCTGAGATCTCTGTCTCTTTCTCATCTCTGCTCCTGCTGCTTCAAGCTGCTTCCTTGCAGCTCCCATCCTACCAGCCCAAGCAACCTCTCTGTGTCCACCTGGCCCTAATTCAATAGCTCCCAGAGTGATGCATCCTCTCTTCTGTCTTGGCTTCTTTCAAAGTCACCACAGGTCCTCTCTTCACATCCACCAATATGTTTGGCAGGCATAGATAATGCCCTGACTTGACTCATCAAAATCTTGGTCACTTGGACTTATAAAATAAGATGATGGCAGGGATGGGACAGGACAGGACAGAGAACATCTGTTGTGGCAAAATTGTGCAAAACCAGTGCCATGTTGCCAAATGGAACAGCACTGCTACACATTTAGTGTATAATTCAATATAACCACTTTAATGAATGTCATGTATTCAGGTATCATTAAACAGATGCAAAGTGCAGTGGCTCTCCTTTTGTTGGGATCTCTTAGCCAGGCTTTCTAGCTCCTTCTGCGCCATGCTCAAACTTCTCATTCATCTCCCAACAGCATGCACTGCAGTACTGTTAGGAGAGATTTACACTACAGAAGAATCAATGAAGCCCAGGTTCTATGCACTCAGTCACAGAAGAGCAAATTCTGCAAACCCCAGTTTACTTTCAACCTCAAGTTCTTATTTTTGCCACAAAATCCCTAAGAAAAAACATGCCAATAACAATGTAGGATGTACACACACATACATTTTGTGCAAGGATCAATCATTAATCACAATGTTATGGAAAATATTTTTTTCTAGTTATATTATTCAGTTTATTCACCTCATCCCAAGTAAACCACTTGCCCTAGAATTTTTTTAAACTACTATTTGCAAAAACATTGATCTAGATGGAGAAATATATTTGTGCCTTACAATTACCCTTAAAATCCATGTCTACACACACAAACAGATGTATCACTGAGATTGGATTTTCATGAATGAATGTTGACTGTTCTATGCAGGTCATACTGAAAAAGTGTCAGTAAATTCACTGAGCCTTGTATATTGCTAGCACAAAACCCACTACAGAAAGCCTGCAGAATGATTTACCACAATTCTACTCATACGGAAAATAGCATTCCTCTCCTTGAAAAGCCAGCTTCTTCCACATCATGAGCCTGATTGCATAGGCTTCAGAAGGAGAAAATAATTTGTATCAATATGCTTTCTAAATCTCTTTAACTGACTTGAAAGTTTATCTGTACATAAAATGTCCCTTGTTGAATTCTAACATTTGGCAGTCTCCCAGGGCTAGCACTCAGGCTTTCGTAGAAGGACATTTTTGGCTTCATGATAGCCAAAGTATCCTCTTTCTAACCTGAAGACATTGGACTCTGAACCTGTCACTGGTCCAGGACAGAATATTGCTTGTCCTGGGCTCTGGGCCAGTATAATTTGAAGAAAGAAATTCCACATTTGGGAAAACCAAGAAACCATTATTTGGCAGTTTATTTTTCAAATGGTGGCTCTTTGATGCTATTTGGAAATTTTAAATCTTGGAATTGGTTACTGAGGAGGTGGATTTATTGGGTGTTGTGCAGGTGAAGTAGCCAAAGGTCACACTTTGGTCTATCACATGGTGACTGCAACCATCTGCAATTTGGTTCAAACAATTTCTCTCAGAGACATTGCCATTACCTTTATTTAATTATTTATATTATACAAGCAAACTCCTTTAATAAATAACTCTAGAGGTCATAAGCTCCCAAGCTTTTTTATTCTGCTATAGCAAGCAGTAGTAGACTAACAGGAGTGTGGTCTCATTACTGCACCCAGCAATCTGTAACAACTTCTGCCTGAAGTGCATTTTCTTGTGTCTTCTAAATAGTGAGTATTGCACTGCCAAGCAGTGGGGCAGGAGGGAGAAGATTCTTAAGCAATGCTGCACATGCCCCTGGCCAAATTGCTGCAGTAGGATCATCTCCACATTCCTCCAGTTTGTGCAAGGGTGCAGGACTAAGCTGTACAGGAGCAGCTGGACACCTGAAGCTACTGCTGAGTGACCTGATGACCAGTAATAAGCCATGGTCAGGCACCAAAGCAGCTCTCAGCTCTGCTCTCAGCTTTGCTGACAGCATCTGCTACAGGAAAAAACACTGTTGGTCTTGCATTCTGTGCTCAGGCTGCAGAAGTCAGGTCGAGGCAGAGCCTACTGACACCACAAGATTAGTAAAACCAGGAGTAAAGTGCATTCAGTGGATAAGGCACCAGCATGCACTGGGGTATGGGGAAAACAGAGTATGTGATGGAGGTGTAGGGAAGGCAGAAGGCATTGGCTGAGATCTTGCTTTAGTTGAGGGGCAGAAGAGGCAGTCAGTAATGATTGGAAAACTTATTGAGGGGGAAAGTGAGTTTGTGTGTGAAGGCAGAATATAGACAGATGTGCAGTCCTTCTATACAATGCAAGCAAGCAAGCAAGCAATCCTGGAGAACATCCCAAATCAAGGTCTTCTGTCACAAAAACACACTGACATTCCCTACTTGTTTACCCACTATATGACACACTTTGTTTAGGAGAATCATTCCACTTCAAATACAATTAGTCCTAAATGCTATTGTTCATGTTAAAATAATTGTTATTTTGATTGATAGTAAAAGCCTACGCACCACAGTAAAGGCAGAAATGTCGGACACAAAGACATTACAAAATCTATAACCTGACCCTTTAAAGCCTGACTTGAACCATCAGATTTGACTTATGAGACTGGTTACAATAGTGCTTCATGCAAAAAGCATTAGGTTAATGCTGGATCAGGCAAAGTTGCCAAGCACACCCTGGCATAATTAATCAAGAATATTTCAAAACCAGATCGCCTCCAAGAGGTTATTGATTTCCTGTCACAACACGTTTTCCTCATGAGGTGCTACAATGCTATGTATCTGAGATGTGCTGGCGTGTATTTTTCAGTGACTAAGCCTTGATCTATCTTCCTGGATTCCTGCCACTGGTGCACTGACATCTGCAACTACTCATGTTTGACAGCCTCATGCATGAGCTGTGTGGCTTCCAACTTGGATGGGATTAGTATAGAAGACTTTCTGAATGCTTAAAATATAATTGAAAGCAAATAAATACAGGAGTATCAAGAGGGTGTCATACTTTTTACAAATGGAGTCGCATTCAATCACGCGCACATACATGCTTAGACTGAAAAAGATCTCAGTGCTAACCAGTATAGCACGCATAGAAGTGTTTGCCCTTGTTCTTAAATACGTGAGCCCTGATAACATTACAGCTTTCTAAAACCCAAATATGCTGCATGCATAAAGTATGCTTTAGACAAGTATGAAAAGGCACACCTTCAGGGAGAAGGCTGAGGGATGGGGAACATAGTGGTGAACTGGCAGGTGTTTTGCCTTTCATCCAAGCTTGAGCTCAGGCATTCATGTCTTCTGTGAACCATCCCTGCCAAGTGATGAGAGCTGAAGACAAACTACACTTCATGTAATTCAAGATTATACTGCTATAGCATCAAATGGCAGCCAATAAGAAATGGTGTTTTCTTTTAGAGCAAAATTCAACCATATTCCTTAAATAAAACAAACATCTATTTACCTGTTTTTCTTAGTAAATGTGGACACTGGTATCACAATTTGTACATGTATTTCTGTACATACTTACTGAATACTGTAAGGTAGAGCACGCAAATAAAACTGACATTAACACTGCTGTACAGGGTTTATCTTCCACATTTCCTTGTATTTTTAGACTTTGAACTCTGCACACATAAGCAATCTTGCTTTAAAACAGATAATGCAGAGCTCGGTAAATCTTTCAGTGGGAAACAGCCTGGCATTTCCAGCTGTCAAATACCTGTCTGAGGATTGCAGTGATAGGCAATATATGAGCATCACAAGAGGACAGTGATACCAAGTGGCATCAAAGGGCTCTGAGACGATCAGGTTACAGTGGAGTTGTCATGCCCACTGGACAAAAGCCATGGGATTCTCTGGGTTTTTTCGCAGATTCTGGCCTGATTTTTTGTGTTCACCCTAACCTTGATATGCCTGTCTCTGCTTCCCTAACAGCTCTGACCTAAGTCAGACTGATCTCCCTGAGCTGTCAGTGAACTGCATGGTTTTTCTATTTTTGATGTGAAAAAGGAAGACAAGCTGGAGATGTAAGATGATTTTCTCAGCAAGAAGTGGAGCAGAGCTGTTAGATGGTCAGTGGTTACTGGGAGAGCAGTAAGTGAGCACAAGGAGTGGGATGAGTAGTGTCCTGTCTCACATTCTGGTGAGCCTTGAAGGAAGGAAGGACTCCTTAGTTTGTCTCGTGTCACAGCTCCTGTCATAGAATAAACCCCTTAAGGACTTCTGCTCCAGCCTCCCAGCAACAGAAATCAGCTGACGTCAGAGACAGTTAATATGACGTACTCCTTGGCCTCCTTCTTAGGACCCTGCTAGATGTGATCTGAGAAGTTTACCAGTTTGTTTGGTATTTGTAGTATCATAAAAGCATTTTACTGGTACTAGCAACTTTATCTGTATTACCCTATTGTCACAGGGATTCAAGAGAGAACTTCCCTTGCAGTACCTGCTCATAAAGTTGTTCACTCGGACTTTCATAAAAACTTGCCATGAATCCTTTAACTAGTCTGATCTCAAGTGTGCTGGGGGATGCAAGCCAGTATTAGAACTGAGGTCACTCACACATGCAAATGGTTCATGACACTTTTTCTTTAAATATATGAAATACCTTTTTTAACTGTGAAGGTGATTGAACACAGAGAGATTGCGGAGTCTCCGTTCTTGGCAATACTTGAAAGATGAGTGAATACTGTCTCTAGGTGACCCTGCTTGAGCAGGGGCCTTGGACAAGGTAATCTGCACAGGTACCTTCCCATCTCAGAAACTCTGTGATTCTATGACTGCCTCGCTGGTGTGGTCACTGGTTTTTATACCTATTCTTGTCAGTTCTCAGCACTTCTTCCAACTCTCCTCCCTGGCCAAGGCTGGCTCTGTAAAAAGTTGCTGCATTTTGGATATGGTCTTTATTTGGGAACTGAGAGCAGAGTTTTAATCGGGATGAGAACAGAACCTTGCTGAGTTAACCTTCAGAAAGCATTTCCTGAGCAGAATGGGCCTCTTTAAAACAGAAAGAGGGGTCTTTAAACTTCTGGAGTGGGTTTTGAGCTTGATTATCTCCCCCGTGGGATATGGATGAAAATCCTTGCTGGGCCAGTTATTATTAATTTGCATTTATGCAGCATTACCAAGCCATGTCTTGCATAATGAACTCAGAGGATGAGAGCATGGGAAGTTCTGTTCTGGCCTTAAAATGAATGAATGAAACCCTAAAGGGGCTAAGGAGGCCAGGTGTGACAGGATTCTGTAAGGATACTATCCCTATGGTTCTCTGTGGTGAGAGCAGAAAAGGAGAGCTGAATTGCCCTGACCTACAGTATTTCCACCTCATGCACTACAGAAGTCTCTCTTGTTCAGACTCTCAAAGTATTTTCTAAGCAGTTCTGTAACTGTGACCATTTTGTAGCTGGAGAAGAGAGAGAGATGACAGGAAGGTCCCAATTCTACATGTGTTTTCCTCATTGTTAATGATCTTGTTGGGTCTTGTGGCAGTGTTATTTTTAGTAAGAATACCTAAATGATTGAACCTGACCCATTTGACTGACAGCAGCATTGGCTAGAGAGGGTACACAATGTACCCGTGCCAGACTGCATGCTCAGGCCTCTTGTTTCTCCTCTGCTACTGTTGCTGTAGTGCATTCTTAGTGGGTTACTAAACTTTGTATTGGCATTTGGAGTACCTCTGCTACAAAGACAGGCTGAGGGAGCTGGGATTGTTCAGCCTGGAGAAAAGGAGGCTCTAGGGAGATGTAATAGCAGCCTTCCAGTACCTAAAGGGGGTCTACATGAAAGATGGTGAGAGACTGTCTACAAAGGCCTGCAGTGACAGGACAAGGGGTAATAGCTTAAAACTACAGAATAGCAGATTGAGATTTGATGTTAGGAACAAGTTCTTTACTATGAAGGTGGTGGAACACTGGAACAGGTTGCCCAAGGAGGTGGTTATCTCCATCCCTGGAGATATTCAAGGTGAGGCTCAACAGGGCTCTGGGCAACCTGATCTAGTTGAGGATGTCCGTGGTGACTGCAGAGGAGGTTGGACTGGATGACTTTGGAGGTCCCTTCCAGCCTGGATCGTTTAACGACTCTATGATACTATGATTTCTGCAAAAGGTACCTGGCAGGAGATTGACTTTTGTATTTTAATTACTTGATCTACTGGTCTTTTTAACCTTATAGTTCCCAACCTGGGACACTTGTTGAGTAGTCTTCTTTAGCCCTATAACAAACTCCTTAATACTCTCTATGACTGAACAAAAGGAAAAGCCTGTTGCACTAGCAAAATGTCCAAGAGTAGCAGAACTACTATAAAAAGATTTGAAACTGTATTATGGTTCTTAGATAAATTGTAAACTTTGAACTGCTATCTGTAGTACATTCTCCAATGCATGCCACTGCTTACTCATCTCAGCAGTGTTAGTCACTATCTTCTCATTTTACTGAAAAAAAAAAAAGAGAAACATCAAACATACATTAAAAGACCCTCGATAACCTAGAGTTAGTATGTATGGGATCTGCAGGGATTACCACAGTACAGTTCCTTGTGATGATGGCCTATCATTAGTCTTATTAATAATTAAAATAGCTTCTGACTGTCAGTATGCTTTACAAAAACTTCAATTAACCCTTACAACATTTCTGTGAGACGGGATGGGGACAGGGGCAGGGAAGATAAGCACTTTATCAGTGAAGAATGGCACGCAAAGAAAGAAAAGGAATCTTGTCTCAACCAAAGCAATAGGCGATCAGTGATGAACTTTGTACTGCAATGCAGGTGTTGGCAGCACCTTCAGCAAGGCTCACTCCATACTGCTCCCATATTAAGGGCTTGAATGTACTGACCTCTACATTCATGGCAGCAGAAGAAAATCATGTGGACAAACTCAGACAGTTTAGAGACTCAATCAGGTAGATAATTCCAAAACTTTTTATTACATGTGACTCCATCTACCTCTCTAAATGTCAATGCAGGCATGCTAGAGGGAACACAAAAAGGCCAGAGAAATACTTCCGCTGCTGCCTGCGCAATTTATTCTTGTTCTGACGCCTCCTTGCAAGTGAAAGCAGAGGGAAACTCGGGGCTTAAAACTAATGGACTTCAGCTTCAGGGCAACTTTAGACAGTGTCCATCAATTTGAGCCCAGGCTTAGCAGCATGCATCCCAATGACTCACAGGGTTGAGATTCAAGGATTCGTGGTATGCCTTCAGCTAGGCACATCTTGGGAGGCAGAAAGGATGCAGTACTAAGTTAGGCAGCCAAGAAGATCACAATAATATTTGCAAGGAGTCCCTGTACTGATTCCAATCTCCCCTTCCCAGGAAAAGTTGACAACACATTTAGGAATAACTGCAAGTATAAAAATGTTAATGGGAATTGCACTGGTTTCCTCCTCTGGTCTTTCTTCAGATGGGATCAAGAGCCATACTATAAACCTTTATGCCACAATGGAGGTCTAAAGAAATACTCATTTTGCCTCTCCCACACAAATGGTGGGAACCAGCCTCTAGCACTTCTGTAACACAGGAAGCACCATCTGTGTTTTAAAAAGAGAACCAAGTTATCAAATCTGTAAATTATTTGTACACAATATGTAAGTGGCAGCACTAAGAACTGCGCCTCAAGCCTTCAGAAAATCTTTACTGATCCTTCTTCTCTGATTCTGAGTACAAGCTCCTTCTTCTAAGGAGAGTATCTTCCCTCTGTGTTGGGGAGAATGAGCTGGTAATGGGGTACAAGGGCATTGTCAGCTAAGCCCTGCTGCACAGTCGGTTGCTGGTGACTGAGTGCATAATGTTGCAACTCCTTCCTTTGATCAAGCAGAACTTAGGCAGCTCTCTACCATACTTCACCCAGCATACTTAGAGATGATGAACTGCTATGGCCAAGAAGTGGCCTCTGCCTTCTCACTCTGCATCTGTGAGAGGTCAACAGCTTCTCTAGTCAGTAAATCCTTGTCTGAGAGTTGTGAATTGCAGATCTAGTATAAAATCAATTTTTTACAGATGCCTTTGTTGGGAGAGAGTTAATATAAAAGTGTGGATTTAGACTCTCTCTTTTTTTTTTTTAATCTTAAAAAACCCCAAACCCTCCTTTAAAAACAAAAAAATCATTATAAAAAGTCATTTTTCATGAAAAAGAGTAGTCCAAATACAATATATGTCTAACCCTGGCAGTAAAGCAATTGAGAAGTGATGTTGAAAAAATGTCCCAATGCCTATTAGAATTCATTTGTGAAGAACAGATGCACCTAGAGGGACTCAAATACAGTTGAAGTAGGAGAAAATGGTTTTAAAATCTTGCCAGAAGTGATTTTCATCGAGGACTTTAGCACTCTATTTGTCAAAGTATTCAGAAAGCTCCTTAATTCTGCTGGACTCATTGCTAATTCTGCTGCCTGTGTTGGGACAGCAATAATCCCCCTTTAATAGGAAGCCACATTCTTTCATTTCGGGTGAGGATTTGCAAATGGCAGCATACTCATTCATTTATCATTCCCAGATGTATTTAACAGTCTTTCAAACTGAAAGTGAGAAAACAAAAATTAGATTAATTGTAACATGGCAGCAGTCTTCAGTACATTGTATCATGCTTTCTGCCACCTAAGGACTCCTAAATCACTTCAAATATCAATTTGGTGTCTTGAATGTATTGAGAGCAGGGAATTCCTCAGCCCTGACTTTATTTAGGATGAGCCACAACCACCTGAAACGCCCTTTCTCTTCCTGTCTTTCACCTACCTTTTCTCTATAAAATCTCTCTTTTCCTTTCTGCTTCCAACCTTACACTTTCTGGATGTTGCTCTGCTCTTTCATTCTCTCTCTTTAATGGTGCTGCACAGTGTGAAGATGTCTGTTAACCAGGGCTTCACCAGTGGATGTCCTCGTCCAGCTTTTGGTTGAGAAAGGCTTTCTTGTGCTGCTGTTTTTATTTATGCTCTTTTCCAGTATCAAAACTAAGAATAGCTACTGCTTCAATTTAGCCACAGTGAGGGGTGGGCTTCCTAGAGATAGTGCATCTATGCAGTCCTCTAAGGAGGATAGTCTATGGAAGTTGGAGAAAATGCATTCTTGGTAAAGGATGCTCAAGTTTGAAATGTGGAGTGGGAGAAATGTAAACAAACTACTGTCCTGTCAGGGTAGAAATCCTGCCAGACTGGTTTTGGCCACTGGTCTCCTCCTCTCATGTCAGGGGCCCAGCATCACTGTGTGTGGTGCTGCCCTTCAATGTCCCTGTGTAGTCAGAGGAGGCACGAAGCTTTGAATTCATTGGCCAAAACAATGATGATAGTGCCTACTGGGTAGTTTCATTTTCAAAATAACGTATTTAATGGGGGTATGATTTAGAAGCCAAGCTTTTCAAAGTTGACTCTCCACCCACGGAGCACCCCATTCACAGCTTGTTTTAACTGGGAACCATGGTGGTCATGTGTTTGCAGCTTGCAGCAGCAGTTTGCAGTAACTCAGTTCTTCTCTTCCTCTCTCTGTCTGGAATATTTTGTATTTTTACCCTGGGGATGATAAGTACGGTTTTGGAAGTGTCTTTATTTGAGAAAAATACCCAGGAAACTGGTAGGTTGTTGAGTATAAGTGCCTGTGGTATAGTTCCTGATTTTTCCTATTTTCCTTCCCTATTTTCCAAGATCTGATTGTTTAAACTGATCAATTCGTTATTAATAAATACCCTTTGTGCAACTAATTCCTGTCAACAAGAGAGTTCGTGGGTAAAAGTTAAAGACAAGCCACAGGAAGGTGATTTCATAGTAGCAGTCCACTACAGACCTCCTGATCAGAAGGTGAAGTGGATGAAGTCCTCTACAAACAAATAGGAGAAGCTTCACATTCACAGGCCCTGGTCCTCATGGGGGACTTCAACCACCCTGACATCTGTTGGAAGGACAACACAGCAGAGTACCAGCAACCTAAGAGGTTCCTGGAATGCACTGATGATAACTTCCTCCTGCAAATGGTAGAGAAACCTACAAGAAAAGGTGCTATGCTGGACCTAGTCCTCACCAACAAGGAATGGCTGGTAAGTGAAGTGAAGCTGAAGGGTTGCCTTGGCTTCAGTGACCATGAAATAGTAGAGTTTAAGATCCTCATGGCATCAAGGAGGGTGCATAGCAAAATCACAGCTCTAGACTTCAGAAGAGCTGACTTCAGCCTCCCCAGGGATCTCCTTGGCAGGGTGCCATGGGAAATAACCCTGGAAGGAAGGGAGGCCAACCCTGGGGGCCTGGATCACCTCCTCCGGGCTCAGGGAGGCCTGCATGGATGAACAGAGAGCTCCAGGATACACTTAGATGGAACAAGAAAGCCTACAGAGAGTGGAAGCAAGGACAGGGGACAAGGGACAAGTACAAAGATACTGTTCGTGCAGCCAGAGCTGAGGTTAGGAAAGCTAAGGCACAGCTGGAATTGAATCTGGCCAGGGACATTAAAGGGAACAAGAAGAATTTCTTCAGGTATAGCAGTGAGAAAAGGAGGACTAGGGAGAATATGGGACACTTACAGAAGAAAAACGGAGAGCTGATGACAAAAGATATGGATAAGGCTGAAGCGCTCAACGACTTCTTTGCCTCAGTCTTCAACAGCAAGGGCTCCAACCACAGTGTCCAAGTTCCAGAGGGTAAACATAAGGACTGGGAGCAGGCAAATCTGCCCAATATAGTAGAAGATCACATCTGTGAGCTCCTAAGAAATCTGAACGTGCACAACGGCAGGGATGCCATCCAGAGGGACCTGGGCAGGCTGGAGAGGTGGGCCCAGGCCAACCTCATGAGATTCAACAAGGCCAAGTGTAAGGTCCTGCACCTGGGTAGGCACAATCCCAAGCACAAATCCAGGCTGGGTGGTGAATGGCTGGAGAGCAGCCCTGAGGAAAAGGACCTTGGAGTCTGGGTTGATGAAAAGCTCAACATGAGCCTGCAGTGTGCACATGCAGCCCAGACAGCAACTGAGTCCTGGGCTGCATCAAGAGCAGCATGGCCAACAGGGCAAGGGAGGGGATTCTGCCCCTTTACTCTACTCTTGTCAGACCCCACCTGGAGTACTGTGTGCAGTTCTGGAGTCCCCAACACAGGAAGGACATGGAAGTGTTGGAGCGGGTCCAGAGGAGGGCCACAANAGGTTGCCCAGGGAGGTTGTGGCTGCTCCCTCCCTGGAGGTGTTCAAGGCCAGGTTGGATGAGGCCTTGAGTGACCTGTACTAGTGGGAGGTGTCCCTGCCTATGTCAGGGGGTTGGAACTAGATGATCCTTTCAGGTCCCTTCCAACCTTACCATTCTATGATTCTATAAACCAAAAGAATCTTAGGGAATATCCCCAGCTAAAAAAAATTAATAATAATAATTAATATTAACACTTACATTAATATTAATAATTAATATTCGATTGTCAATTTCCATAACAACTCCATCACTGGTATTTTTAACACTGTGAAAGGCAGGATTTTCCCAGTCTTGAAAACAAACAAATGACTAGTCAAACACCCAGAGTTCAGGGAATGTAAACGGGAGAGTCAAAATGCAGAAGCCACTGGAGACAATGCACTGCACATCACAACTAATGGTTCTTGCTATTAATACAGCACAATTTATGTTCCCTACTTACTTCTCAGTGAAAGATGGACAAATTACCTTGCATCTCCAGCAGGCACGTGCGAGGCAAGAGCACACAGATAGACATAACAGAGCAGATGGAGAACATATGAGTCAAAGCATGCTCTGTAAACAGACATTACAGAAGAGGATAGTTGAAAGAAGGCTTTTTTTATTAAATGCTCTTAGCATTTCCTTAGGAACCTATTTCTTTACCATAAAGGAAACAGTTCTCCTGCTAAGGAGAAGAAAAATATTTGGTTTACTAATTGCTTTAGTAGAGATACAAGTTTTGGGAAAGTGAACTATAAAATGAAAGAGCTCAGCAGTGCTAATGATACTAGTGTAGGATGTATGTATCTTAGCTTGGAGGCTGACACAGACTGAGTATGTAACATACAATCTGTTTATTTCATAGAATCATAGAATTCAGACTGAGTATGTAATATACAATCTGTGTATTTCAAAGTGAAGATGCACAGCTTTCCAGCATTTTCTCATTTCCCTTAATGACCTCCAGGTATGGGGCTTCTACCACCTTCCTTGGCAACCTGTTTCAGGGTCCGACCACCCTCCTATCTTTTCAAGAAAGAATGAAATATAAGGAAAGTCTCTTTTACTCTGCAGCTGCTGACATAAAAATGGGAAATCATGGGGATAAAGATAAAATGGGAGGAAGAAAACCCATAATGGTAAAAATAAAAAATGCTGAAGTTTTGATGAGAAAACAGATTTAAACAACTATGAAAAAAAAGGTTCTAGTTCAAGACGAAGGTTAAATTTTTTGGTGTTGGAAATATCTTCTATTGTTCTATTCTGCTTTAGATACCTTCCACCCAGTGCTAAATTGTGTAAAATTCTAAAATTCATCACAAGATACACAATGGCCATTAATTATGTACCTTATTAATGTACTTTAATAATAACCAAACATGGATATATTAGTGTACCTGGCATATATAAAACATCTACCATTTTAAATCTAAGATATTAGCAATCTCCAAATGTTATGCACCTGCAAAATAACATAGATTCTTCTTTTCACCATAAGTACGTACATGAGAGAGTTGCATGGAACTTAGGATCCTGATTATTTTGATTTCTTGAGTCATATCACCTCATTGTAACATCTTCATAAAAAAACCCTCTGCAAGTTTTCGTTAAAACCTGCATGCCACCACCCAGTAAATAAGTTTGTTTTCCAGCAGGACAATTATTCTCAACATTTCCGCTCAAATTTGAGGTCCTCTAAGATTCACTCTCCATTCCCTCCTCTCCCTTTTCCATGTTTTAAATCCAATTGCTTGCCAGAAGGATGATTTAACTCAGAGGCAATGCTGTTATATTTTACCTGCCTAAAGAATGGCCAGGAAGGAGTACTTGTTTTATTTCCCTCGAAGCTGTCTTGCCATCATATTACAAAATCATAGAACTATTTTGGTTGGATTTGGTTGTGTCTGATATAGTTGGATAACTCTTAACAGTCCACATTCAAATGGAAATGGTGTTGCCATTTCTGTGTCTCAAATAATAATTTTCACAATAACTGGATTACTTGAAACCACTTAGATAACCTTGGTGAGGTTCAGACATAAAAGAGAATTTAGCATAACCAGTGTTTTTTTTGCCAAATGTTATTTTTTAACACTTCCTCCTATGAATTCTAAACCACTTTTTGTTATTCATCTCACTAACCATTCATGGATGAATGGCAATTGCTGAATGTCTTAGAAACAACACCTTGAAAATGTCATTCAAATCAATTTTTCAACAGCATGAGAGGCTAGGAGGTAATTCACACTTCTTTTATAATAATATTCTATAAGAGGTACTGTAGTCATCTGCCTTTCCAGCACCCCCTCCAAAAGAAAGGATTATAAATTCATTCTGATTTAGTGCAGCCAAATGTACCAGGCACAGAAAAACACTGAAAAACTATCAAGATTGGTAAATTATGAGGAAAACCACCTCTATCATTGCCCCCAAACTAATCTGTTCCCCCCAGCTCAGCAAAAGCATAGGAGAAGAAAACTGCAAGGCAAATCCAGAAAATGTCTTGGATCCTGTAAAGAGCATGTGTCCATGGTCAGCAACTCTGGAAGGACCCAAGTGTGGCATTCTGAACATTGGCTCTTTCTAGTAAGAGGAACTCAAAATCCTGCTTTATCTTCCTGAATACCAGCACTTATTAATACCCAGAGTCCTTCTTGCAGCAGTCCACTGAATGTCTCCTGATCCTCAGATGTCAAGACAGCGTTATCAGCATCTGTTCATATACAGCTCTTCAATGACTGCAAAACCAGCAGCAACTCAGGCTCCAAAGTAGGATAAAGGAAATACAGACCCTGTGGCTAAGAGAATGTTTTATCCTTTCAAGTGGCACCAAGTAAATGAGAAGATGCAAGATAAGTTCACAGCACAAGATCTGTCCTGCATTTGGTACCTGAGACCAGTTGCCATCATGTCCTCAGAGCACCCTAAACCAACACAACAGTAGATCTGAACCATGGCTGAGGAATGCATGAAGCAACCAAACCCAAACCATCCCTTTTCAGTCTGCCTGTATTACTATATAAAAAAAACCACCAGCAATGTTACTGCTAAGTTAATTTCCACAGTATATCCTGCATACACAGTCTAAGGCTAAGCCAAAGGAATTAAAATCCTCTAATCAGACATGCAGACCAGGCATCTTCCTGTAAGTCAGTTCCTTTCAGACAAAACCAATGATAAATCTTACAGCTAAGGGTGAACCCACTTGTTAGCATAACATTTGAACCTAAGCTCATTCCTTCTGGTGACATCAGAAGAAGAATGCTGGCACCACACAGTCAAGGACATCATAGCTCAAACTCCTCACAAAGTGAACACTGCAGAATCTCTCTCTTACATGACATAGAGAACTGCAAGCACTCGCTGTGAGCCTCAGCCATACAGCACTTCTTGCGAAGCTGCAAATATTCTGCTGTATTTAGGGCCTTCTCCAATCCTCCTGGTCAGAATGGTTTAACCCTGTCAATCTGACAGTCATCTGACATAGGAAAAGATTTCTCTTCCCTTCCATGGGAAGGAAAGCAACCTGGAAGCAACAAAGCTGATTTTCGGGTCACCATACACATGCCCCGCATCCCCCCCAACCTCTTTTGGTCCAGGTTTATGGCATATTCCAGAAGTCCCACTGTCTCCAGCTGAAAAGCTCATGTTATATTCCCCTGGTAAGACACTCCACAGCTCATCTGTGTGCACTGCTGAGCACGACCACCACTCTGCAGCACCTCCCCTGTAGTAGAAGACACCTCAAGAGACAAGGGGAACTTCTGCAGTGCCTAGTTTCCAAGTTGCTACAGGACCAAACATGGTCCCTCAGGTAGGTATGGAGAGTTCAGCCTTAAACTAAAGCCCTGCTGTCTGAGGAATAACTTCTAAAGTGAACTTCTCATGTCATTTACAGGTTTGGACCTTCCCAGCAGTTGAAGATTTAACCTCCGCATGGTGCTCCCCAGCAGCACTGCAGCTTTTGAGATGCTCATGTGTTGTCTGTCTGCCTGTCCCACTGGAGAACATTTTCTGTTAAAAGACGCTTTGGCATGGCTACTTCATTCTGCTCAGGGAGCAGAAAGTCAATGCGCAGATTAGCAATTGATTTTCTGAGAAGTACCCCACAAATTAGGTCTCCTCTCTTTGTTTGCCTTCACATTTCTGCTAGAGCCTCTATAATTAATTTAAACAGATACAAGCACTTCTCCTCCTCTCCTTTTTGATGTGAGCTATTCCAACAGACTGTGCAGTGAAGCTGTAGCCATTTCAAAGGCTTCCGTTCTCTGCGAAGAAGGGAGCAGCTGCAGGAATAGCTCTTTGAAGAGGAAATGGCACCCAATGGGACTGGCAGGCGGCTCCAAGCTGAGCTCAAACAGCCCTCAAAGTCCTTGGGAGCATCTAAGGACATCAAAAGAGGAAAGATTTAGGCTGGGAGAAGCCTGAAGAACAAATTTAAAAGACTTCCCCCCCAGCCCTGGAGCTTTCTTCTGTATAAGCAGCAGGGTCTGAGAGGAAGAGTTGTCCTCATGTTCATCTCAGATAATACTACTCATATTGAAAGTCTGGAAATAAGGGTTGAGCACAAGGGATGGTTGCTTTCCTGGTTTATTTACTAAACTATAAATGTATAAATATGCTTGCAATCACACACACCCCTATAAAAAAATATATTCCTGTATATTATTAACAAACAGTTCTATTCCTATTAATATAAATAAGCATAGTACCATATTTCAAAGTGACCATTTATTACTTACAAGGCTTCATGCTTGTTTAACTTTGCAACTGAAGGACTCACTGATGTGATTTACCTCAATGAAACTGTACTTTGTTATGACGGTTGCAAATTCCTCCATATTTTATAGAGTACAGGACACTTTCCTTCTCCTGCATTTAAGTGATCTATAGTAAATTTGATGCACAAAAAAATCAAGAAATCTTTGTTTCATGTTTTCTTGGATTTAGGGAGCTAAGACAGATGCTCTTTATGCCTTCCAAGAGGAGTAAAGGCAACGCTCCACACAGGATTGGAAAGAACTGAGTTTCAATGAAAGTTCTATTCATAACTACGTAAAACAGTATGAAGCATATAAAATACACAAAATCCATAGTCCTCCTTGGCCACAGTTCTCCAAGAACCTCCTTAGGCCAAAGGTTCATCATGCACCTCTCTCCAAACCAGGCCCAAAACTCAGGCCACCAATGCCCCTGCCTCCCCACCCTGCCCCATGACTCTCTATTCCTCCATACCAAACCAGAGTGATGCAGCTATATCCAACTTGCCAGCTCCAGTCCCCTGCCAGGCTGCTCCAGGCCCCATGCCCCTGTACAGCAAAGATAAGGGAGCCCAGGTCGGGAATGGGGTAGAGAAAGGAAGAAGAAAAAAGGGCTGGACAGCTTGTGCTGTTCCCTTATAAGGGGGAAATGCAGACATTATGGGAATGGAGTAACTGAATTTCCTGTGTCCATCCACTCAGCTCCTTGTACCCTCTGCTACTCTGGAGGAATCACCTCTATGGTTAGCATATAGGCCTCAACCTATAACACGTTTGTGCAAGTATACACATACCCTCTGTGTCCCCAAAGTGTGCATGATCACTGACTTATGCTTGGACTTGATAATTGATGGACATTTCCAATGCTGATTTAACAGGTTTCAGACCTAAAGTTATGGCCTGCATCTTCCCAGTCTAGGGGTAATTCAAGCAGCAGACAAGTTTTAGTGTCAGGCTCACAACAACAGTCTTAGACCAAATGCATATTCTTTTCTGACAGCTGCATGCTTCTCAAATTACTTACATATAAATAGATGTCATTTTACTACACTCTGCTACTACGTGCAACCAACACGCTATCCAGACAAAAGAAGTGACACAACACATCCTGCAAATGCCTCTTTGTCAGATTGCAGTAATTGTACATCCACTGCACCAAACTTCTCCATCTTTGTCTTCCTAACTGGCAAATTCTGCCTTTCCACATCAACTTCATGCCACTTACCTCTTCACTTTTGAAGTTTGTTTTTTGAAGAATTTAAGTTCATGCACACAGAAGCCTGAGTTAAGTGGTGCACAGACCTGCCGTGCATACCTACTGACACCCATACTTCTGCACATCCACTGGCAGGGATGTGAAGAGCCTTTTTCCGGAGAGTGTGCCGAATCTGGTAGGACAATCCCACATCCTGGCAGGAACTGCCCTCAAACAGTTTTGCTCTATAAACAGTTTTGCTTTGCCATTATGATTATGCCACATTGTTCTGATATTGCCCAACAAGTTATGAATAAAGCATTATAATGTGGTTATTTTATTATACGTTGCAATGAACCATGAACTTCACTAAAAACTCTTCATTTTTCCTAAGCATACAGGATGCTTAACTAAGTTACAATATGATTGGAAAAAATAACACAGGGAACTAAGATTAGGTCAGTGAAAGAATTCTCATTTGCCTTCTCTCTGAAGTGCAAGGTTTGCTGATACTCCTTGACACCTCACGTCTTAGATGTATTTTCAGTATCTGACAGGTCAGTTGTTGGAGAAACAAAACCTCCACAGCCAGTTGTTTCTACTTCTGACAGCAAAATTAAAATGCAGAACAGGAAATAAACTGAAATGGTCTCATACTTGAACGGAATATAAACATTCTGCTTAATTAGGTCACTAAGCATATGTTTGTTTACTCGGATATTTTCTCTCTGGCAGTTCATCTCCGGGTAACGCAACTACCTCGCTAGAGACAGTGTTAATTCCCATGGCAGATAACAAGAAGTTGACAGTTTTGGGGCCAGAAAAGTATGTTTATTATCACTATTTCCAGTACCTCAAAAAGAAGAGAGTTAGACTGGGAGATCGATACATGGCTCACTGGCTTCTGTATCAGGCTGGTGTCTGCACAAAGGACAGCAGAACCATTAGGGAGCTGGCTATAGCTCCCTGAATTTCTGCCTGTCCCTGATTTACCTTCTTGGCTGACGAACACAAAGAAGGGTGTAGGAGCTAGCGATGCCTATTCCATACATATGGAAAATCTTTCCATGTTGCAAACCACAAAACACAAGCAATATCACCGCCTACATTCATCTCAATCAGCATATACATTTTTTTAGAAGGGCTGGCAGAGGAGAAGTTTGAAATTTTTGTGTTGTTCTCCAAAAGCTGGTTGGGGAATTAAAAGATAATCAGAGCTTTTGAAGAATTCAGTGCAGCTGATATGAAAAGAAATGACACCAGCAGCCCGGAGTGCTGGTCTGAGTTCAGAGTGACCCTCTCCCTAAAGCTGGCTGGAACCAAGTAGAGTTCCTGATTTTATTTCAGCTGAAAAAACTCTGTATTAGCCCACTGTGCCCTGAAGGCATGAAAGTCACCTCTCTGTTCTTCACGGTTGGCACATGGGGCCTAGAAACCCCTGTCTCAGTTGTGCACCCGCTACCTGAAGCAGGGCCTTTATTTTAAGAGGTAAAGAGGGCCAGCTACTGGGAAGAGCTGTAGAAGCATATTTTACTACTGTGATTCACAGCTATTTGCTAACATCGAAGTTGAGGAAAGAAAAGCTCAGTCTTCAGATTCACAAGCCCAGAAATCCCAAGGCTGACCCCTTCTGCTTTTCACCTTGTTGTTATTCTAGTCAAAGGCTTCAATCCTCACCCCCTTTTTGGCTTTCTGTCACAGACTTCCCTCTCTGTTGTCTTTTTCTTTCTTGCTGTGTTGCCAGACCCCCTGGCCAGCTTTCACCTCCCTCAATACAAGGTACTCTGGATCTATCCCTTAAGGATCTCTCTGTGCTTCACCTTCATCTACCTGCTTCCCTGTGGTTGTTTCTTTTCTGTCCCACATGCTCACCAGTAAGGGCACAGAAGAGCTAGGTTTGCAACAACTCAAAAGCCACAGACTGCCACCTGTCCACCTATAAAGTCTATAGATTTGGGGTCCTATGCTTACGCTTGGCATTCTCAGGGAATATGGGGCAAACACTGGCGTATCTCAGTGCCACAAATGCATGAAATGACTCAAGTTCTGCCTGGGAAGAGGTATCTCTTAATGCGAGGTTCATGAGTACACCAGTTGAACCAATAGCCTGAATGCTGCTATTTCATTTGTCACAGGCAAGGAACATGACAGCCTGTGCACACATTACATCAGACAAATCTACATGTTGCAACAAACTTGCAAATTATTTTTTAGAAAAGCCTGCTGTTTTTACATTCTGCTATTCAAAGAAACATAGAATGGTAAGGTTGGAAGGGACCTGAAGGGATCATCTAGTTCCAACCCCCTGACATAGGCAGGGACACCTCCCACTAGTACAGGTCACTCAAGGCCTCATCCAACTTGGCCTTGAACACCTCCAGGGAGGGAGTAGCCACAACCTCCCTTGGCAACCTGTGCCAGTGTCTCACCACTCTCACTGGAAAGAACTTCCTCCTAACATCCAGTCTAAATCTCCTCTCTGCCAGTTTAAACCCATTGCCCATTGTCCTTGTCCTTGCAATGGCAAGACCTTGTCAATAGTCCCTCCCCAGCTTTCCTGTAGACACCTTTCAGATACTGGAAGGCTACTATCAGGTCTCCTCGAAGCCTTCTCTTCTCCAGGTTGAAGAGCCCAAACTCTCTCAGTCTGTTCTCACAGGAGAGCTGCTCCAGCCCTCTGACCATCCTCAAGGCCCTCCTCCTCCAACTCTTCCATGTGCCTCCTGTGCTGGGGGCTCCAGAACTGCACACAGTACTCCAGGTGGGGTCTGACGAGAGCAGAGTAAAGGGGCAGAATCCCCTCCCTTGCCCTTCTGACCATGCTGTTCTTGATGCAGTCCAGGACTTCGGTTGCTGTCTGGGCTGCATGTGCACAGTGCAGGCTCATGTTGAGCTTTTCATCAACCCAGACCCCCAGGTCCTTTTCCTCAGGGCTGCTCTCCAGCCATTCACCACCCAGTCTGGATTTCTGCTTGGGACTGTGCCTACCCAGGTGCAGGACCTTACTCTTGGCCATGTTGAATTTCATGAGGTTGGCCTGGGCCCACCTCTCCAGCCTGTCCAGGTCCCTCTGGATGCCATCCCTGCCCTCTAGCAAGTCAACTGTACCACACAGCTTGGTGTCATCTGCAAACTTGCTGAGGGTGCACTGATTCCTCTGTCCATGTCACTGACAAAGATGTTAAACAGCACTGGTCCCAGCACTGACCCCTAAGGGACACCACTTGGCACTGGTCTCCAGGTGGACATTGTGCCCTTGATCACTACTCTCTGCGTGCGTTCTGAGGTGGTTCCAGGAAAACTGATTGTGGAGATACAAAGGGAGAGAAAATGGATCATTAACTCAAGAATACCACTGGTCACCCTGCAAAGAATAGAAGATGTCAGACCCGTGTTCCTTCATGCAAGATCTGGAGCTAAACCACGGAAAGACATGCCTGTACTTGCAGTTCGTGTACAACCACAGAAATCCCTGGCAATCCAGAGAGCAATGTCATCAAGATTCATGAGGATTGTCCTTCCTGCTCTAGGCAGAAACATGGTGAGCCCTCCTGAGTTGTGTGTGCAACTTGGTCCTCTTTATGAGGCTAAGGGTACTGTTACTGCTGTGGGACTCATGGAACCTACTTCTAATCCATTTCTGTCCATTTCCAATAAGCCTGCCCAGAGTCTGGGGCAAACGAAAACTTCAGGAACTAGCAGGTTAGACAAATCTCAATAGACTGAAAGGTAAAGACCACCAAAAGACATATCCCTACCACAACACTGTGTCTTTGGCAAAATTCAGCCCCTTGTTCTAAGGACAAAGGGTGCTGGAATACTTCTGATGTCAAAAGATGTTTTCCGATGATAGAGTTTTTATATATAGTTGATCTCTGGTTTCTGAAGTTCCCCTCTAAAAACTCAAATAGGAAGCTAGCTCCTCACACTGAAAATTTCAGACTACACTTTTTATTGTGATGAAGTTGGCAGTAATGGAATTTGTTAGGAACTGTAACTATTAAAAAAACCCCAAGTTTCCATTTCTGCTTACATTACAGGCCCAAGCCACACCTGAATCTCAGAGGACATCTTCTGAGATGGTTGCAGCATAGACAAGTCAGAACAGGCACTTTGAAGACAGCAGATCCCCCTTGTCCCTTGAACTCCTCATTTTATGGGCCTGTGTTGAAACCAGGATGGGCCTTTCAGAAAACTATGCCCACTGTTTTATAAAAATTCCAGTTCCAGGACAGAACTTTAAGGACAGATGTATTTTTCATGAGTAGCCAGTGTTTTCTGGAAGGAGTAACTCAGAGGTTATTCCTCCACTATCAGACTCATGTCATCTCCTGAGATGAGTGTTTCTGATTTCCCAATAGAGATTACTTGCACCTGGATAGGGATGATAGGGTGTTGGCAGAGACACTGAGCAGACAAGAGGAGAGGGGAGAAACCTTGCCAGCCTTTGTGTGTGCAACTGCTGAGTCAGTTCAACAGCCTCAGATGTCCCCACCCCCACAAACACAGGTGCAGATGGCCATATAAAAGTAATCTTAATTTGGCTGCTGCCCAAATTCTACATTCCTCTTGGCTCCACTGGACTTGTTTTCCCACATGACCTCATCTCCCGTGCCCTCCGAGCACACAGCCAGGCAGGCAACGTGCAGTTGGTTCTCCAAACATCCAGGAGTTGTTGTGGAAGTGGGAAGGAGATGGGAATCTGATATGGGAGAGAGGAAGAGCAATAGGCATGCCTGGGTCTAGGCCTTTGACCCCCAGACTTCCCCCACACCCACTGAAGTCTGGGAGACAGAGCTACTGGGTTGCCTTTGTGCCCTTCCACTCCAGCAATAATGAACAGGCTGTAGGAGGTACTTTCATGTGAAGCAATCTGCCATGCAAACCTGTTCTGCACACAGCCTGGCAGACCCTGCTCAGCCGCCCTTTAGGACAGGATTAGAGGTTGCTTAGTTGTTAGGATGCCCTTGTAGGAGGCTCAAGCTGCTGTAAGCAAGCTTTAGCTGCTGCAGCAATCAGCCAGGCCCCTGTTCCTCTCCATGCTCAGCTCTAGGTAGCAGAGGACAGACATACAGCTATGTGAACAACTTCAGCATCAGATGGAGGACTGAGGGCTAATTCCTGCACCTCTCTCAGAACATGAAGTAACGCTGCATATGCTACAACACACGGAGTTCATACACACACTGAAACACAGCCACCGAGCATTAATAAAGTTTAGCCTATGCAATTCTTAATTATACTTTTGGCTACTGTGAAGTTTTTCTACAGTGAATATGATCACTTGAGGCTGCACAGGAAAACAAAAAGGAATAACTGATGCAAACTTCCAGACAGGTAAACTAAATTGTAGAATTTGATGACATTCCGGGGGTGAGGAGGGAGGAAGATCATTTCTAAAGGTAAGAAAAATAAAAGATTGGGAAGGCTTTAAAATGAGTCCAAAGCCAGGGAACTGTACAGAGACATAAAGTAGCATTAACGAGTGACAAGTTCGCATCTGTCCCTAAAAGCTCTCTAAGTGTTTGAAGTTTTGGAAGTGTTACAGCCAGCTAGGCCTATTGTGAGTTAACGGGTTTATCATAAACAGCATATTTTCTCTGTCAGGCTTTGCTCCTTAAATTAACATCACTATGCTCCATGAAAGGTAATATTATAGAATCATAGAATTGTCAGGGCTGGAAGGGACCTCAAGGATCATCCAGTTCCAACTCCCCTGCCATGGGCAGGGACACCTCGCATTAGATCACATTGCTCAGAGCCACATCCAGCCTGGTCTTAAAAACTTCCAGGGATGGGGCTTCCACCACCTCCCCGGGCAACCTGTTCCAACCAGCGTCTCACCAGCCTCATGGTGAAGAACTTCTTCCTAACATCCAATCTGAATCTACCCACTTCTAGTTTTGCTCCATTCCCCCAGTCCTATCACTATCTGACATCCTAAAAAGTCCCTCACTGGCTTTCTTGTAGGCCCCCTTCAGATATTGGAAGGCTGCAATAAGCCTTCTCCTCTCCAGACTGAACAGCATGTTCACCATTTGCTAGGAAGACTAATGAAGCCAAAGCCACTGGCAAAGAACACATGTATCACCAAAGCTGTTTTGCATGTACAGCTAACAAACTTTGCAACTTGCTTGATTTAATTTTGAGGGACTCTTATTTTTCACCTCTTCAATATTTTTGCAAAGAAAAGTAAAAGAAAAAAAAAACCAAACAAAAAATTGGCTGATTTTTGATTACAGTAAAGTAGAGAAAAACCCTGGAATATTTCAGGTAACAAAAGTTCCAGCAATTCACAAGCAGTTTGAAAGAGGAAAATGGACTAGAAGGCAAGCTACAACTTCACTGCAGAGACCACTGCATCAGCTATGATTGGTAAAGGAAAATCAAAATCTGTAACACTCAGATGTGCATCGTATTTTATGACGCATATCCAAGAACCACCCATTGCCTCGTCTCATGTTTAGCATATCCCATGTGTTAGGGCAAAAAATAAAAGCCTGAGCAGTAGGCATGAGAATGACAACACCATCAGGAGCCTTCTGCTGTTAGAGGCTATATTGAGGGGAACTTTGACAGTCAGCTTGGCTGAGCTTCAGATTTGCCCTAAATATGGTGCAACTGGCTGGGAAGAGCTGGGACGACAGGGTGAGAAAGCTTGCCCCCAGAGAACTATCAACATAAGCAGGTGGTTACTTTACTCTTTGCTGGGCTTTCACACAGACTGATCATAAGTGGAATGCTAATAAATATTACCGAGTGTTAGGTACAGCATATGGTAAGCTCAAGCATTGGTAAGCTCAAGCAAGGTTGCTAAAGTAGAGTGGAGGTTGCAGCCTCACAAATTGGGTCTGAGGCATGGAGCAGCACATAGGTGTCTGCACAGGCACCAAGGAACTCATGATGGGAAGGAAAAAAAAAAGAATTTCAAGAGAAATTCCATTTTGAACGAGTTGCTAAGAGGTACTCCATGCCTATTTAAATCTAAACTGTGTAAGCAGTGGAAACAGAAAGGGAAGCGTGGGCAAGGTTAGGATTGCCCAGTAAGTTTCCTGCATTGTCCAGAAAAGAATCCCGTTTGACATCTAAATATGCTGTAGGAAGCACTCGTGACACTGTTTCCAGAGTTTTAGTTTTCTTTAGGGCTGTGACAAGGTCAGAGACCATCCTACCATGATAGCCATGAAGTTACTTTGCAATATCTGCTGGTTTCTAGGTAAAAATATTGAGTGGGATGCTTTACTCTTTCTGTCAACCTGGACCATGGCCACTGCTACTTCCCATGGTTTCAAACTGCATCCAAAAATCCTACAGACATTCTCTTGCACATGAGATCTGGGCTAGGCTTTAGGCTGAAATCATGCTGTGACCTTGGGAGAAGGAAGGTGTGTGGGAAGGAATCAATGAGAGAACAGAAGGGAAGGACACTGCAAGAGCCAACAGCAGGATGGAGAAATGGAGATACATAGGAAGCTTTTCATAACCAAAAAAATGCAGAACAGAAAATTATTGACCTGACACCCTACATGAAACACAAAACGCTATTAGTAGCTTTGGAGACGTGCATGATCAGAATATCAAGGAAGAAGAAAGATCCTGAATCCGAGTTACTATCTGTCCCTGAAACAGACAGATAATTAGTTTTTGGTTTTAAAAACTGGAAAAGATCACTGATCACTTAAGCATGTTTCAGCATGACTGAAAACAAGTTAAGAAAAACCTAGTTTACAAGTACCAGCAAGCCATGTTTAGGATGATTTGGCTTTATTAGTTTTTTTATATTTCATTTTTAAGAAAGAGGATTTATGAAAGACCAAATACAGATTTGTGGCTCCATATGTATAGCAAACAGAACATTTGGTTGCACTGTGGTCATCTTGGTGGTATTAACCTGCAGACTTGTGATTCATTATTTATAACATCACTCTCTTTGTAACTACCAGGCCACAGCCATCATAAACCTCAGATATTTCACGAGTAGTCTTTAAGAATGAAAAAGAAGGAGAAATTAAGTCACCCAAATGGCCAGGATAATTAGATTCTGTGGAAACACACAACAGGACAACCAGAACATGTCAACAAGAATTTGAGCTCTAATACATTAAAATGTGAATAGACGCTCTTGTGCCGTGCTTATCAAAAGACCACATGCAACAGCCTGGCCACATAAGCTTCTACCATAACCTTCCGTGGACCGGCGAACACCAAAACAACTTCAGAAGTGAACATGCACTACTGATCTTAACTAGTAAAATCATCTCTGCTCCCACTTTGCAAGTTGTAGCAGCCCAAACTCTCACTAGACAGGAAGAATTCAGGTCAAGGGTCATCTTCTACTATGTGCTTTGTGCATTATCAAGCACAAGGTGGTGGAGGACACCAGCTGGAACACAATATAAGTAACAGTGATTCATCTTTTTGAAGCATCACTATTAGTTTGATTACCTGGCTTGATTCATCTGAGGTGAGTTAGGGCTGTCGTGGACTGTCAGAAACCTTATTTCCTCAAACTGTGTATATAGGTGAAAAAAATCCCAACACCTGCCTCCTGAGAGCATGGGTTCAAGGCAGAACACAACACAGCCTCTGCTCTTCAAGCCAGTGAACACAAGTTTGCCTGAGCTGCTCCTGAGGAGATGAAGAAGGATGGGAATCCATGCTCTGTATCTGCAGCAAAGAGAAGTTTATCTGTAGCTCAGGTGAGAGTTAGGTCTTGAGGGAAACACATGCCTCAAAATGTGCTACTCCTTCTCACCCTCTCACCTCTGCAGGTGACTGGAGGTTCCTTCTGCTCCCCGAGTACAGCCATGTACAGGAATTAGGTCCTGGTGCCCTCTCTCTGATTTAAACTATGTCCTTGGCTCCTTGGCTGGTGCAGCACATTTGGGGATGCAGATATTTGTTCATTTTAATAAAGGCTGGTCTCTAATCCATTCTGTCCACATCCTCATCAAGATCCAGATTCTCCCTCTGTCTGGTACTCCAAATGTCTGGGACATTTGGAAAAAAAGCAATGCTCTTGTTACTCCAGCCATACTCATCTATCATTTGCTTTTACAGCGACCTCTTGTTTCTTTGTAAGATGTGCCACAGTTTGATCGTCCCACTACCCATTTCTACCTGCCCTGTCTTTATCTGTCTTCAAGTATTGTGCTTTTACCTGTACTGCACTAGAATTCATCTGTTTTCAGCTTGTTCAAGGCCATGGTCTTCTCAGGTTTTATTTTTTTAGGCTAGACTTTAGCCATGTGGTCATCCAGCATGCTTCCCTGTGTCACTCACTCCAAAGAGCTGGTGATTTGTGCTAATCACAGAATCTTTAATCTAAGAGGACTGTTCTTTTCAGTAGGAAGAACAAGTTGGTGAGGAAAAGGTAAAAATACAAAAAATTGTATGTTTTCAAAGTCTTCACATCTACCTCTTCTATGTAAATGCTAACAAACCCCCTACCTATCCTTGCAAGTCTTTCAATAACCAGCCTGATTTCACTGAACTACTCCACACCAAGACAGGATTCACTTCTAATTCCTGTATCTCTTGAGTGCATGCTTTGATCTTCATGCCTTCTTGACATGGACTTTCAACCATACTTATGAAAAAAAACATTTGTGGAAAAATCACACCCTCCTTTGGCCTCCACTATTTCCCTTCTCTACCCAAGATCATAATTAAATCCCTCCTAACGATTGAGAAGGCTTCTAAACTGTATGAATAACTGAAGAAAGGCAGAGAAGCCTTTTCAAGTACACCATAAAATTCAATCTTTTAATTGACAGCAGTTACAGGCACAGTATAGATCTCAACTAATTGCACAGTTATGAGCTGTTTCAAGGGCCTACTTACAACACCCCCAAGCTAAAGAAGGTAAAAGCCTTCCAGATTAAACTCTTGCAACTTCTTAGAGCAATGGCACATCTCCTCATGCAAGTAATGTCTCACTAATGAAATCTAGTCAGTCACAGCTCAAACCACACCTCCAAACACCTGCTAAACACTGACAACCTGGGATAGGCAGGTTACACTGTACATTCTCAAAGAGTAAAGATCATAAATCTCTTCTACATAGCCAGCGAGAGGCAAATTCCCTGTCAGCAGACAGAGAAGTGATATGAAGATAACTCTTCCCTTTCTGTGTTGCAGTAGTGTCTGAAGGCTGCAAATCTCTCCAAAGTAGCCATTACAATGATGGCTTTATATGTTGTGCTTGAAAAACAAGGACATTTCATCATCTGCCTACTAGAGATGCTTAATCAATTGAGATGTATTTTACACTTTTCCAAAGGCACACAAGGCCAGGAACGCATGCTGCTACTGCATCTGCTAAAGCTTTTGCACTGCCCACTCACACAATATTAGCAATTTTCCCATGTGCTTATAATGGACTTCTGACAACTCTGCTGAAGTACCTCTGCAACCTACCCTGCTATGCTGCATAGCCTCTGTTCAAATAAGTGTAGGTCGTCCAATGCACACTTTGGTTTCTTGCTTTGCCAGGCTTGCAACAATGACTGATACTCAGCACATATTTAATTCTCTGTGGTGGGAAAGAGCAAAAAGTACCTTTTCCTCTCCTCTCCAAGGAACCTGAGGAGTTGCCTACCCATTTGCGGGAAACTTCCTGCACATAAAGTACAGGAAGGAAAGGTGAGTTCCCTGTCATTCATACATCATTCTTAAGTTTTAAAAATAAGAATTTGCAGCACAGGTTGTTGACATCGAAATGTCATGTCTGTATTCTAGCTCACAGACAGCAGAAATTACACAAACATTACAGAGTCACCCTTAAAGAGAGCCTGTCTCACAGCAGTCATTTTTTTCTCCCTTTTCACTAGTTTTCCTGTTACCATTGCTGATGAAGCTTAAGGGTGGAAAAAAATTTATATAGGATACTGATGATGCTATCTGTCTCTGAGGTTCATGAGCTGTTACTTTACCCATCCCTTGTTACCTAATGTTCAGTCTAAGAACATCATACAGCATCCATTCTCTGCAGAACGCAAGTGGAATTCCAAATGGAAATTACCCACCAAAGTTAGCCTTGGAGCCAGTCATCAAGGTCATTGGGATTTTTCACCACCTTGTCCATCACGGATTTTTCACCACCTTGTCCATCACACCTTCACTTCTAAGTTTTTTTTTTCACAGAATGGTCCATGTTGGAAGCATCATCCAACCCAACCTCCAAGCAGTCAGCAGTGGAATCCTCAACTAGATCAGATTGCCCAGAGTCCTATATGGTTACCAGTATTAGGATTGGAGGATGAATCCTTTACACCCTATCTAGCATTTTATTCAACAATGGTGTTGACTTCAAGGGCTTGTTTCTTCATCTTGCAATACTTAGCTACCCATTATCTGTTCCACTTATGTTTCAAGTTAATATCAAACAAAAAAGATGAGAAACAAATCCTCTCAAGTTTGGAAGCAAAACTCCCAGGTACACACAGGACCATTGCTAAAGAATCAGCCAACATGATCTCTACATGAGTAGGGTTGTTTGGTTGACATTTTGTCACCCATATCCTAAAAAACATCTCATTATGAATGAAGCATAGGAAATGACGGACTGACATGAACAAATAGTCATTAAGGTAATGCTACAAGACAGGCCATGGCAAAGGTGGGAACTATAAGCTTTTCTTTGGTAAAACTGAGAAGTACATCTGTCATAATACTGATCCAGCATACCAAAAATAAGACAGCTTCCAAAGTAAGCACAAAGCATAAGAGATGTACTAGGTTATTGTCTGTAAAGACCAGAGACATCTTGGCCAAGGTAGGATTCTTTTCCCTGAGATTTTATATTGGGGGGGGGGGGGGGGGGNACGAAACTATTGTCTGTTAATATGTATAAATAAATCAACGTGAAAAGATTAGGGCAGACAAAGACTACTACATATAAAGGCCCTTGATGCTAACTGGAAGAACACGTGATGATATGAAGGATGACAGTGCTACGCGCCACATCAAATTTAGTTCATGTAAAATAATACAATAGTTAAAGGATGTTCAAGTACAGCTTCCAGATGGAAGAGGGGATGGAAGTCAGAAGAGACTTGCTTAAGATGATTTCTGATGATTTCCTTACTGGAAGGACATCATCAGCCAGTTAAGAGTATGATAAAAAGAGAATGTAGCGTCTTGCAGGAATTTTATCCCATATAACGAAGCAATCTATCTCTACATATCTGCACAGAACCGATGACAGATTCTGTAGCAGAATAAATGTAAATAAACAAAGTTAGTCCACATTTCTACCACTTCTGAAAATTCTGAAAAATGCAACTAATAGATGAGTAGAATCAATGTTAAACACAACCTGTCAGTTTCTCAGCTCAACTAGCAGTAGTTTGACTTCATATATGCTCTTTTCCTGTTCACCTTTGCTTTTTTTTTTTGCTAGGAATACGATCTTTTACAAGATTATATTCAATACTGCTTTTCAAGCAGAGATTCCAGAAAAGTTCTAATTTCACAGAATCATAGAATCACAGAATGGTAAGGTTGGAAGGGACCTCAAGGATCATCTAGTTCAACCCCCCTGCCATAGGCAGGGACACTTCCCACTAGTACAGGTACATATATTTATAGCGTGGTTTACTAAAATCAAAATTATATATGAAAACAGCTAGCAATAAGATAGCAACATTTCAGGTACAAAACTTCTGAATTAAAGCCCTATACTTGTTAATCAAAAGATACAAATTCCAAGTCCTGCTCCTCAAATGGCACTGGGCCCAGGGAGCCAACAAACAACTCCTTAAGTGGTATGAGATATATAAAGCTATTGCTTTAAAACACATTATGTTTTTCAGAAGATATTGAACTGGCATGTTATGGTAATTCCTTGTAGAATGCTAAATACAGATTTATTTCTATTTTTCAGAGTCTTACACATTTTCAAAACTCACTAATGCATTTTGTTTGAGAAAGAACTTGAAACGTGATCTTTCAGTCAGAAGAAAGACCTTATGCAAAGGCGTTCTTTTTTTTGTTCTTGATGTGTTTTGGTTGTTTCTCTGTGCATTTTTGTTTTTACACACAATGGGAAGCAAATGTCATGTTTCTCTAAGTGCCCAGCATTTCTCTATCACATATGTGGTGGTTTGGGGACCCAGGTTCCCTTAAGAAGGTCACAAATTCCTGCAAAAAGAGGTAAGAGTCCCAGGGGACAGACCAGGTCGTCCCAGGATACTGTAACATTGTTATTCTATTTCGCTTACAGGTATCACAACTTATAAGGCAGTGCTTGGCTGATACCACTCTCCCCTCCTCTCTGCCTCTTCTCCCTTCACTTGTCTCTCCAGGAAGAGCAGAATCCCAAATTATCTTGTGGTTTGTGTGGGAGTTTCTAGCTGGCAGGGAATTTTGAGATGCATCATACAGCCTGATGAGGCGGGGAGGGCAGTTTTGGTCTACCCTCAGGCCTGCTGAGGTTGGAAGTGGTGGAGAATTCTAGAAGGCTTTAGTCCGAAGGACTTGGCCTAGTTTGTGAATGTAGTCATTCCACCTGATTGCCTTCTGTACACGCGTACCTGTAAATAGAATCCTCCTTTAAATTTGCAATTAGCATGCAGTATTTTCATTTTTACTTCCTAAAAGTGAGTAAATATAATTTCTGTCCTCCGGTCCTGGGTAGCTTGTGGCCCTAAAGTGGGACAGAACATATTTGCAATGCCTTGGAAAAAAAAAAAACCAAGAGACCAAATGTTGAAACACCTTTGCCCCTCCCCACCTCCCTACCCTACTTTGGCAAAATTCCATGTATTTTCTTTAGAATCTCCCCCCTCCATTTGCTATAACTTTTAAAGAGCTGTGAGAAGTTTGGGCACAGATCTTGCATTACTATTAAGAACAAAAGACACGAGCAAACCTTGTGCAATTCTCTGAAAACCCCAACCTTTGATAAAACAGAAAGCCAAAGCAGAAGTAGGAATAATGTAGCTGACGTTAACCTGAATGGTTCAGTCCTTTAAACTTTATCTAACTCCATACTTCCTGAATAAAGATGGTTTGGCTTCTGGATAATAGCAATCTGGACACTTTGGACACCTCAAAGTCAACACTTTGGACACTTCATCTCAACTGGGTTTTTGCGGAAATGTTATCTAATTTTTGGGTATGTTGTTCTTATTTATCAGTGAAAGACTATATTCAAATAGAGAAAAGACTTTTCCCATTTGTTTACAGAAACATAAAAAGAGTTCAGCTGTGTGCCTGGAGGATTTATAATTAATAAAATCCTACCAGTGGTTACTTTATCTTCCTTTTTGTGTTCATGCCACCAGTTTGATAGCAACTGAATCAATAATTAACATGGACCATCATGTTTTCTGTTAATGTAAACAGAACATTTAAAATACCAACCCCGAAAAGTCCTATTTTCTTTAGGTTGCACAACATTTCAAAAAAAGCAAGTGGCTGAAAACCACTACCCAATTGATTTTAATGTTTAGGTTCCAAAGGAAATGCAGCTGCAGGACATCCACATCTGTTTTTCAGAGGGTCAGAGTGAACAAAAACTGAGCACTCTTCACAAGTTTTCCAAACAAGTGTATGACTGCTCTTTGTTTCCTCACTGCCGATGGAAGTGGCAGGATACTCCTAGCCTTACAAACACCTTTGGTCTGCACTGGTAAGGATCCACCAAAGAACATGCTTTCTTAAGGGCTCACAAAAGGTGCTGACAGGTATGCATTTATATGACTGTTATTAGCAAAGCTAAATGCATAATCAAGCAATTAAAATAAAAAAAAAGGAAAAGGATCCTCACTTTTATTCACTCTCCAAATCTCTGTAGCTGTTCTTATGTCAAGAGTGGACAGGCATAATTTTACACCCACATTAGAGTAAAATAAAATGCTCTCATTGAATTGTTGAGAAATATAGAATTATATTTCAAAAAGATACAGAACAGATGAACCCTTAACACCTAATACGTATACAGGACACATGAAAACCCCCTTAAACCTTCCTCCAACCTGACTAAACTACACTTCCCAATGATCCTCTTCTCCCTCCCACTGCCTCTGCCACCCTTAGGCCTAAACAGACCTCTGCAGCCCATGGACAGGCCTACTGCCCCATGTTGGCAGATACAGGGCTCCTGACAGAGAGCAAGGAGGACAGAGAAAAGGAGATTGAGCTGGCCTTGCTGACTGCTTATAAAGAGATAGGAGGATTATGGGATTGAATAACATTGCAATTTCCCGGGTCCACCTCCTGGACCGTCTAGTCCCTGGAGGAATTTTTAAGTCTATGGTTCTTAAACCTGTAACAGTAGCTATAGTAGCTATGCCATGCTTTTTCTAAAGACAGTTGGGACAGTATATTTCCTGTTATTTTAACGAGCCTGGCACGATACCAATGGATATAGACGTGATTGCAATTAAGATTACCAAAACCCTCTTGTTTTATGAAAACAGTTCTGCTCAGTTTCATTATTCCTTACTTTTGGGGTGGGGTGGGAGTGGGGGAAGAAATACACTGAAAATAAGGAATTCGCCAGAGCTATTAACTGCAGTGTGCTGCATTTAAGTACGTGTCAAGGTGTGGTATTTTTAGAGATATGCTGCACCACTAGGTCTAAACCAAGCAATGTGTTGCTCTCAATGAGACAATGCAATACAATCACCAAGAAGGCTCTTTTGCAGTATCTCAGGAAGACAACAGAAAAGCAGAGGGTGACTATTATTAGGCTTACAGTTCACTATGGGCTTTTCTCTGCTGAAGACAATCCACTACAAATTTTTTCACTCCACAATTTCTCAAGTAAGAGTGGTGAAACACTACTAAACTCACATTTTCTAGATTAAGAGATCAACAGCTCAGCAATACTCGCCAATTTCAATGTGGTTGTAACAGTTTAATAATTCTTTCCCTTGGGAAAAACTAACACTCAAAAACTTCCAAGGAGGAAACAACACTAATCCAGCTCAAGTTAAAGATTTTTGCTGTTCATTTTGAATGCAAGAGATCAGATTAGGGAAATCACCTCTTTATGAAACTGCTGTTTAATGAAAGACAAAGAACATTCCTTGCTGTTACTGCCTGTACAAATATACACCGCAATATATTGTCCTGACTACTGGGACCTGAGTGCCCCCTCCACCCCTGTATCGCAAGAAGCAGCTATGCAGCGCAGCAATTTGATGAAGCTCTTTCTCATGACATTCTGGAAAATGATTCAGCTAACGGTTTGGTGGGCAGGTCCAATTTTTTGCCTCATTGTCTGTGTTCTGACTCCAGCTCTGTATAATATTTTGGAGAAAGTTCGCCTTTTCTGCACTGTGCCGAGTAAATATTTTGTCAGTTGTTAAGGATGAGCTACAGAGTAAGACCCGGCAACGTATCCAAATTCAGCAGCAAGACTTGGAACTGTGTTAGAACTTTTTCCAGATTGTTATTTGTAATGTATTTCAGAAGCCAGCAGAAAACCAACCACTTGAACTATTATAGAAAGGCTGAATGAACCCTTTTCAGAGCAGTGAAAATGTTTTTCCCCACAGCTGCAAGAAGAAGACCAACAAAAAAATCATTAACACTAGCAGAAAGGGTTGAGTGATGAAGGGGATAGTTTACTTGTTCCCTAACTGCTCCACAGTGCAGCACATTAACCCAGCGAAGAGCAGTATTTGAGCTGCACCAGATGAGAACCTCACTGTGATGAGGCCAAGGGCCGATGCTAACACAAGGCTGTGAGAGTAAACAACTCATGTTGGAGAAACATCCACACAACCTGCTGGTGAGGGGTGAGCAAGAAAAATGCAGCAAGAAAAATGCCCTCCATTCTTGTCTCCAGAATGTAGCTACAGAGAAGGCACAAATGAAGACTAAACAAAGACTCATTTCAGGAACGTAATTATTTGATCTCAGCTGCAGTCAGGCAATTACTAGAAGTGATGATGAGTAAAACTGAATTCCACTACTTAAGCTAGAAAAAACATCCAACTTATAAATTACTAAATAAAGGCAATGAAAACTGAACAACTATGCAGTTCCATATATATCTATAACAATGTCATGGAAACCACTTGTTTGTACTTTTTATGTTATATCTAACATAAAATCTCTATGGCAGTAATCTGTGGAAAAAAGAAACAGACAGACCCATATACATGGTGCCGTCGCCTGGACCAGTGAGGAAATAAAAAACTTTCTTCTTTTACAGTAGGACAGTCCTGCCTCATATAATTTTGCTGAAGTTGTATTAACATAATCAGTGTCTTGAGCTTAGAACGACAGACAGATACCATATCTCTTTTGCTGGGGCCAGAAAAATAATTTTTATGGTCTGCATGGCAAGGTAAAAAATCCTAAATTGCTTAAGAGGATGCAAGGGATGAAAAGGACCACAAGGAAAGTAGAGACAAAGTGAGAACAAAGAAAATGAAGTAATTATATTGCTTTCCTCAGTGGCAGCTATTCTTGAGGAATTTTCTGTCACTATGCCATATATATAGCAGTTTAATTTCCTTCCTTCCTTCCTCCCTCCCTCATTCCTTTCTCCCTCTCTTTCTCCCTTTCTTTCTCCCTCCTTTCTTCCCTTCCTTTCTCCCTTTCTCCCTTCTTAGGAAGAAATTCTCCACAGAAAGAGTGATTGCCCATTGGAATGGGTTGCCCAGGGAGGTGGTGGAGTTACCATCCTTGGAGGTGTTTAATAGGAGGCTGGATGAGGCACTTAGTGCCATGGTTTAGTTAATTAGAAGCGTTAGGTGACAGGTTGGACTCCATGATCCTAGAGGTCTTTTCCAACCTGGTTAATTCTGTGATTCTGTGATTCTCCCTGCCTTTCCTCCCTCTCTCCTTCCTTTCCTTTCTCCCTCTCTCCCTGCCTCCCTTCTGCTCTCCTTCTCTCCCTTCCTTATGTCCTCCTCTCGATCCCCTTTCCTCCTTTTTCTCTTTTGTCCCACTCCTATTTCTCCATTTTTTTCAAGCTTAGGTTTTGAAATACAGACTTTACATGGGAGATACTCATAGGGTTTTTCTAGAAGAGGAGAGAAAATACTACTTTCTTAACCAGGAAATTTTGTTGGACAGCATTCACAATCAAGCCTGGCTGAAAGTCATAGTCTGTGACTGACCTCTGCTACTTCTGGCACACTCAAAGCAAAGCAAACCAGTCCTTGAGGGAAGGCCATAATAAAAAACTACTAGACATCCAAAAGGATTTTTTTTTTTTTGCAGCTGGACTTTGCTATTGGCAACAGCATCCAGAATGTCTCACTGAATCATCAGGCAATAAATGTAGGCATAAATTGATAAAATCTACACATTTCGATTTGTAAGGAGTAATTCTTGACAAAGTTTATAATCTGCATTGTGAAAAACTTTTTTTTTTTTTTTTATCTACCACATTCATAAGCTTACCATTTTACTCTCCCTTCAGTTTTGGGAAACAAACATTCTGTCAAAGATAAGCATATGCTTCTTCTCTAGACCAGCATGTTGTATGTACTCATTTACCCCAGAAGTCCGTTACGTGCCATCCTCCCATGCCATATGACTCAGGACCTTCCTGCCACGCTCTTAGGCCAATGGCACCTCCATACCACCACTCTCCTTCCCATCTGCGAGGTCAAACACAAGCCTTCTGCTCAGCTCTTTTCCGATATACCCTAAACTCTGACTATCCCTCCCCTAACATTTTAGAGTCCTCTCCTCCTCTGTCTTGCATATGGCTTCTTATGCTCTTCTCCCCTACTTTTGTTTCTATTTCCCTCTAGAGAACTGCTCATGTATTGATCTTTTCTCATTTATCAGAACTAAAGCAGAAATAACACAACTAACTGAAGAAGCCTAGGGCAAGGTGTGTGGTCATGTCTTTCCTTTCTGCTGCACCTAGTGTATAAGCACCTGCCTCTAACTGGGGCTCTCCAGTACACCCAAAATGCAACCAGCTAAGCAGAACACTTCAGAGCCAGTGGTCAGGCATGGAGATGAATGATGTCCAGGTCTGCAAGTACAGACTAAAAAAACAAAAACAAAAACAAAAAAACCAAAACCGTTGAAGGATTATTAAAAGTTCCAGGGCAAGTCTAGAGAAGAATACTTGGGTGCCTCATGAAACTTGCCAGTTTCTGCTTTTAGAATAGTTTTTTGTCACTTATAAAAAGCAGTCAAAACTGCAGATAAAAAAGAAAAATGCTAAGATTCTGAACAGACATTCCATTGCTTTCCCTTCCATACTTCTCTGGCTGGGTTTCACAACTCTGCTGAAGATCAACCAGAGACCAGAAAGTCAGTACACACTGGAAGATCTACCCAAGCCTTACAGCACTTCAGCTCAGGACACTTGCTGAATCTCACTGTGTTCCTGGATAGAACAATGCAAAAACGAAGAGATACATTTTGGAAAATGCTAACCCAATTAATTCCTGCATGTTGAAGAATAGGCATGAGGTGGCACAAAGATCTCCAGCTGCTTTCTTAAGGACTGCTAAAGCAGATGTCATATGAAGTTCTTCTCAGATGATGATTTCCTCACATAAACAAATGCTGTAATAGGGATGAAGGGTCAAGGCATTAAACCAGTGGTCTCCTTTTAAGGTCAGGCCCCAAACCATGTTTACATCTACTGACAATCTCATTTTGCCCACTCAGGGAAGTCCATGCTGATAACAAGAGGTGAGGTAATTTTGCAACTGCTCCTTAAATTTTAATTGTTAGGTCTTGAGAAACCTTATTAGCTCAAATACGGTCAGAGAAGAAGAGACATAGCATAAAAAACTACCATCACCACTTTCTGGTATGCAATCAATATTTTGGTGAGATTACAGGTGCAAATATTCTCACCATTTCAACAGGTAAAGTCCTTTCCCTTTGTGTTAACATTGAACTACTGAGAAGAAACGTCAGTGAGCTCCTATGCCATAGGAACACATGCACCTGTTTCTAATTATTTTCTTTCAGTCTGTTAACTAAAATTAGAAATTACATTAGTATAAGAACATCGGTTTTCTCTGTCACGGTTTATCTTTCCATCTTTCTGCTGGATCAGAGAATGAAGTCATAAGAGTTTACTTATATATATTAAACATTATAGCCCATTTACATGTGTTTATTTTCAGATAAAGCCAGTAAAAACCCTTAACAATTAAGCACAGACCAAATAAAGTCAGTGTTTCAACAAAGAAGTAAAGGTATTGCTTTCTTCAGTAGTCTGTCTCCTCAAGGAGAGAGACTCTGTAAAATCAACTGCAAAACCTGACTGAGGTTAAATGAACAAAGAGATAGTCAGTGACTAAGTAAGGAGACAGTAGGTAATACAATCAGGAATTTATGTGTAAGTCAACACAGGATTAACTACAGAGATGCAGTTCTCTCATCTACTGTATTTGGTACGTGGCCTAGAGGAATGTACAGTGAACATACGCTCACTACCTATGTCCAGTTTCAGCTGCATACATGCAAGGCCTGTCCCTTCAATTCTGACACATTTCTGAAAATAAAAACACATCAAATTTTTCAGCATGGGTACATTCAAATCACTTGCTTAGAAGAAACACACCATTTTGGAGGTATTTTGCTTTTTTAAGCCAAGTAACTAAAAGCAAGTTTCTGCAATTCTGTTTACTGCTGTGAAGAAATTCACACTGCATCTTGACAGCACGGAAGATGACATATGATGAGAAAAGAGCTTAATAAGACAGGCAAATATCAAAGCATAATTTAATACAAGTTGAGAAGAAACATTTTAAAATGTTGATCAGAAAAGTTTAATTATATCTATTCTTAAACCTGTGAACATATTTCTTAAAAAACAAACCATTGAGTAAATTTCTCACTGCACTGAAAAGAATGGCCTGACTTGTATTGATGTCAAAGGGGTGAGATTTCATTCTATGTATCTAAAAAACCAATTAAGTCAAATGACAAAATTAAACAGTACGTTTTGCAGTGTTGGTAAGGTTTGCAGCATGGGAAGGACAAAGACACAATATTAATTAAATATCTTTCAGAAACAAGAACCAAATTTTGCAGATTCTGTAAGTTTTTCCCATTATCTAGCACTTTGAATGACCTGTATTTGCCCCCTCTGACAAAAGAATCAACTTGAATTTTATTTCTATTACAGTTCAAGAGGATGTGAGAGGCTGATCTCTCCCTGGATAGAATCAACAAAGATAAAGATTGTCTTTGTTAAAGATGGGCCCGGATTCCTGGCAAAGGGATACAAACAGCACCTTTGTGGACTTACCGGACTTGGCCCAGATACCTGCCCGAAAACTGAGGAATGCTAACCAACAGAGATAGTGTTCTGACGAAATTCCGGGATTACAGCCTCGCTTGAACGCCCAGGAGGTGATACTTCACACCAGTTACCCTGAAGAGAAAAGGCTTCTGTGTATTTGGGGTATGGACCAGTAAGCAGCGCAGGGAGGGGGTGGAGGCCCTGCCCAGTGTCGCCGCCAGGCCCCTGCAAATGCATGAGAATGCACAGGAAGGTGTCCTGGGGAGCTGCACCTGGACAACGGCCTAAAAACTGTATAAAAAGACATAAGCGATCCCTGCAGAAGTGTGTGTACCTCCACCAGAGCTCCTCAATGTGTGCAACTCCACCAGAGCTCCTCCACGTGTGCACAACCACTCTCTGTCTCTCTCTCTCTCTCTCTACCTGCTCTTTTCTTTTTCTCTGTTGTTCCCTCTCCCTCTCTCCCTCGGTTTTGTTCAACTTTATCCTTTAATAAACAGTTCTTGATGATATTTGGTCTCGTTTGCACCTTAATTTCACAACACGGAAATCTAAAGGAACAAGTCTTGCTCCTCTGGACAGAGATACTGTTGATCTCTGTTCTTTGGACCCTGACAGAGGACTTCTTAACTTCACCAAAATAACATAGAAGACAAGATTATTTCTGTTTTTGTACTTTTTTTGCTACATGAAAAGGAATCAAGTGGCAAAAAGGAGCACTAGAAGCAACTGGAGAAAATATCCCTCTATCATGTGCTCCATGAGGACAGCTCTATGGCTATCCTTAAGCATGATGTATATCAAAGTAGAGATCTATCTCGTCACAGCTTCACACTGCATGCTAGTATGCTGCTCGCGTATGTATCACTAACTTAGGGAATACAGTCCTTTTTGGCATACAGTGCAGAAAACATACAAAAGGGCCTCAGGACAGCCATTGCCCTTCCGTTCTCTGGGCCGTAAGATGAACCTTTCAGAAGTTCAGTGTAGAAACCTGCCCACAGCAACACCTGTGAACTATGTATTTCTTCATATTCAATTCAGTTACTTTTTCATACTGTCATCTCATCTTCCACCCAAAAATCTAGTTGTGTCTCCTTCTGGTAATCTGAAAAGACTGTTGTGACTTAGGTTTTGACTACATTTTTCATTTTCATATAGATATGCTATTGATTTTGTTAGAAGATTTCATTTGGGAAGGATGAGAAACCAAAATAATAGTGGGGTGGATTTTTTTAGAAACCTACTTTCGTGGCTACTCTCTGGCCTTAATCTCGAGAATTTAATGAACTATGAGTCTGTGGAGGCAAACTTGACAAATTTTTAATCCTTTTTTTCTGTTCAGAGTGTAATTTGTTATTATTTCTAAAATTATCTTCCACAGACTACTGCAATAACAAACACAAGCCCATGCTGATCAGAATATCATCTCACTGTCTGATCTAATCTCACTGAGAGAGAGGTTTACAAAAAATGTGTTTAAAGACTAAACAGTACAACGAGTGCCAAGTTTCACTTGACTCATGCTATATGGAAGCTGGGGCTCAAATAGCCAATGTCCCTGTCTCTCAAGTTCAGAGAGGCCTGTGTTCTCAAGTTCAAACACATTTTATATTTGCCAGTCATATTTTCAGTAACCACCAAGTTACAGTAAAGCAGACATTTAATAACTTGTGCAACACCATACGCTACATTTGATTTTCTTTTAAAGACTCCTTAAAAAACATTTTATAAAAAAAAAATCTTTATAAACAAAATGTAATCAGAATGGGTGTGTGTATCCAGATGTCTGTGCAAGAGATATTTTTGAAACTAAAGGCTGTAATTCATCTTCTCTGAAAGGCCCTAGATTTTACAAGGTCAGACCAGGAACTTTAAAAAAAAAAAAAAAAAAGAAAGAAAAAACCCCACGAATGCACAGAAGGAACACACATCTGTTATGCCGCAGTTCACACTGCAATCCAAAATCAACACAGGGAGAGGCATGCAAACAACACGATTTTGGTGGTTATGGTGGTATTTTAGATAACCAGGAAATTTTTGGTTAAGAGCAAACCAGGAAAAAAAAAAAAAAAGCTATGAAAACTCAGTATATTCCAACTCTATCTCCTTCGGCTGCATTGCTCTGACAAGGAAACAGAAAGGACAGAAACCTCTGACATTTCCAATACTTGTTCTAGAGGGAAGCAGAGTCTGTCAGTCTTCCTAGCTCCAGTTCAGAAGCTGTGCATGTGCACACCGGTGTTTTAAGACAGAACAGTGACATACCATAGGCCAGAAAATCCCTCTCCATAAATTGTCTTAAACAAAGTAGAGCTGTGGGATAGAGGCAAGAGGAAGCGGTCTTGGGTGGCAGCCCATGGTTTGGGATGGAGTCCAGGCTGCTGAGTGCCTGCAGTGCCCCAGAGCAAGGACTATGGCGTGGGTAGGGCTCGGCATTGCTCGATCTCATCTAGAAGGAATCCTGGAAAACATAATCCCAGGATCTGCTGGGATTTGCAGACCTCCATAGAAAGGCATATTTGGAAGAAGTGCAAGAGAGAAGGAGCCTCCTTTCTAATAACTTAGGCAAGTCTGAAAGAAATGAGATGATGCTCACCCTCTTGTTTGACTTTCAATGTCAAAGCCAAGGAGGCAACCAATAACTTAACCACAGCAACACCTGGGATAGTTTAAAACTCTGTGAATAGGGTTTTTTGTTTGTTTGTTTGTTTGAAATGTCCTAAAATTGGTTTTGATTGCTTGTTTGTTTAGACTTCACCATTGGAGCTCTGGGGAGAAATCTCTGTTCAGAGAGAAACTGTACTGTTTGCATGTAAAACAACTTGATGTGGAAACCCTCAGGGAAGTTTGGCCTGTAATATGCAGGAAAGGCAAACACAACTGGTAATGGATTTAAAAGATAATCCAGAAGAAGGATGAGGTTAATGAATGCCTACCCAACCAACCTTTTACTCAATTATAATGGTATAGCTGCACTCCAGCTCTGGGTACCTCCTCAAGAGAAATGAGAATCAGTTACTGCAAATTTGTGTGAGATGTAACACACAGCAATTTACGCACACTGGACAGGTGTGCCTGTGCATGTTCATGTGCTAGTCTGCAACAATAATACCTTTCAGATTGACTTCAGGTTGAGAATGTCCATACTGTTGCATGTCTATGTAGCAGAGGGATATGAAATGTAGTATTATAGAATCATAGAATTGTCAGGGCTGGAAGGGACCTCAAGGATCACCTAGTTCCAACTCCCCTGCCATGGGCAGGGACACCTCACATTAGATCAGATTGCTCAGAGCCACATCCAGCCTGGCCTTAAAAACTTCCAGCGATGGGGCTTCCACCACCTCCCTGGGCAACCTGTTCCAGCATTTCACCAGCCTCATGGTGAAGAACTTCTTCCTAACATCCAAGCTGAATCTACCCACTTTTAGTGTTGCTCCACTTCCCCTAGTCCTATCACTATCTGACATCCTAAGAAGTCCCTCATCAGCTTTCTTGTAGGCCCCCTTCAGATACTGGAAGGTAGGTGGTGACTATCTCACCCTATGTGTATGCTGATTTGCTGGGCTTGGTAACGACAGTGCACTGAAGGCTCAGGTGTCCCCTGTTAAAATAGGGTATTGGAATAGGACAAGAAGAGCCACTAGTGTTACTGAGAGATTGCAGAGTATCTCCTGAGATAAGACTCTTAGGGATCTTAATGTGATCAGTTAATCCAAAAGGAGACACTCACAAGACCTCTCCAGGCATGGAAAAGAGTGATGCAAACCAAAGAATAAAGGCTTCTTTATTGTAGCAGTGGAAAGCGTAACAAGTTGAAGTCAGACAGATTAGTAATCTGGAAAAGAACTAGCAGTGACAATGAATGACATGAGCAATCTGCTAAGGAAAACAGAGAATTGTTGAGATCGTGACCAAATCATGTTGTTCAGATCATGACCAAATGCTTTTGGGGAAGAGAAACTTCAGAAATAAATAAATAAATTAATAAATAATACTCACTACAGGTGCAAGCAAAATGTTATGGCCTGTGTTAAATGGGCCATGCAAATGGTCAGAAAAAAAGACCTAATATTCTTTTCAGACCCTAAACACTATGAACATGTGAGTTAGTCTGCACGGTATTTTACTGGTAGGGGAGAACACTGAGTCTGGTTGAATCCATGCCAACAGTGAACCAGGAGCTGTATAGCTGTGGTTAGTTTCAATATAATAATTAGCTCCTGGCTTGGAGGTAGCTGATGCCTGGTCAGCTTACAACACAGAGTAAGTTGCATCTGTTTGCAAAATATCATACAGACACATCTACTCCTACCCAGCAAGCCAGCCACCCAGTGCACTTAGGCAGACAGGGAGACAGGAGGTATGTCTGTACCTTGTCCTGGAAGGTGGTGCAGCGATTTGAGGTAACATTCATAGTGCTCAGGTTGGAGCCAACAGCAGTGTGGCCAGCTCAACCTCATCTAAAAAGTGAAATTCATGTTTATTCCATTTCCAACAAGCTGCCCCTAAATGGCAGGTGCCGGGAAGGAATTAGCATGAGAGAAAGGATTGGTCACTACTCCAGAAAGACAAATACAGAAGAACACTTCTGAAAATACCTTAGGATTTGTAAGAAGCAGCAGAGTATTAGTTTATATTATACAGAAAACTCAATAAAAATAGAAAAGACAAAGTAAAATCAATAAATACAAGCTACCCTTTCAAGTACAACCTGTTCTGTAGCAGGCTATACTCACTGAGACAGAGTCTCTTCCTTCTAATAGCTGAGCCTCCCTGTTCTTTAAGGAATCTAATCCTCAACTTTCATCATTAGTTGAAAATCTTGGCTTTTGTTAAATAAAAATGGTTTTACAGTGCTTCATGATGTGATGAAAAGCTTAAAACTGAGGCCTTAAGGGTTAAAACTACCACAGCGAAGTTCCAAAACTTGCACATTTGTGAGTCTCTGGTCTTTTTAAGCCTGGCCATTCATGTTAATGCTTGTGGGCTTACCCTGACCACCTGGTGAAGAGCCCCACAATACTGGCACCAGCACAGGATGCTAAGGGTTTATCTATATATTTCACAGAGGTAATATAAAGAAATATTTGGTAAGAAGGACTGGTGCATAAGCAGTATTAGCATACACAACTTATTGCACAGGATCGCTCCCGAGCGCATCCTGTGTCACTAGTTTCTGTGAGTGGATGGATCCTTCAAAGAATAATGGCCAACTGAATGGGCAGAGTATTTGTAAAGAGGCACTAGAGATGGGATTTAAGCAGTATGGAAGCTATTGCATATAAACTACAAAACATGATAAATATCTCAAAAAGGCATATTAATTCCAAACTATTAGAATGATAACAATGCCCTTAAGGAGTTTTTGTAAGCACAGGACCTTGGAAGTTGAAAACTCTCCTTCTGTCTTTACTGGGCACTAGTATGATTCTGACAAACACATCACTTCAGATGCTGTACTAGGAACAAAAACAGGATGGTTGTTAGACATTGGAAACTCTCCATTTGCCTTTACCACAAGGGTTTTTTTTCCCATGGATCATAAGAAGGGCAGACGGACATTCCCTTGAGGCAAACAGAGATGTTTTCAGAACATCGTGCAACAGGAATAAGCCTGGACAACATGTCTATAATAATTTGTTCTAAGTACAACTTTATGTACTGGACCTTAGACTATTTGGTGATAGACATATTTTTATGTCCATTTATTTTCCCTGAACCTGTGTAGGGACCAATGCAACTAAACATCAGCCTTTTATAAGCTGGACATCTCATTAGCTACTTACATCCTCCTAACAAGTCAACAGATTTTTTATTTTCTGGAAAAGGATCTGTGTATCATCATTGTCCAGTTTCTCAATCCGTAAGGTGTAAAAGGTTACAGTGAAAGGAATGCATTTAGTCACAGAGTATCTGGAAAGAAGACAGATTCCAACCTACTCCTTGTCCCAGCATCTAGTTTCCTTACACAGCGTCTTTGTGGAGAGTTTAATAAAGATGTGAAAAGTGAGACAGTGCCAAATGCCATCCAAGGTTTCCCTGTGGAAAGACATGCAAAAGAAAGAAGATTCCAAGTTTGTTTCAGTCCCGTGAGAGACTGAAACAATCACTCATCACACCCATCACACCTCACATCCCACTCATCACACTCCAGGTAGCATTTCCTCAATCACTGACAACAGGTAAAACACCAACCCTGGCTTGAGGTGCATGCTAGACAGCTCAGCTTGGCTCTCCTTGTGTAGTTCCTTCTCTGAACATCTAAGTAAGGACATCAGGTCTGGTAAATGCCCTGCCATGAACACAGGGAGAGGAAGGACATTGATTCTTTCACGCTTTCAATGTAGTTGCCTTCTCTTTGCATCTCCATGAATTCTAGCTGCAGTAGCCCTCCTCACTGAGAAAAAAATATTTTTTCTGTGCTGCTGATGGTCCTTTCCATTTCACATCTGGAGACTGTTAACTGTTTCCCATGTGGTCTGAATTTTAGCAGCAAAAACACTCCAACAAATCCTAGTAAAACTGATTTATTTGTATTAGCTGTACAATGGATACCCAGATAATACTGTATGGGAGACTTTATTTTCCCTTCCTCTTCACATTGACATTTCACCTCAACCTGTCCTCTGAAATAAATACCAGGGAAACCTCATATTTTAGTGGTTGGAAGTTCAGAACTGAAAAGGCCAAAGGCTGAAAGTAATTTAAGCATGACATCTCCTCTGTTTAGGGGAGCTTAAGTACATATGAGTGGTAGAAGTCCCAGCTAAAACTCAAACTTGATGCTGTGAGGCAGTGATTTTCCTTGGATACCAAGAGCTTACAGCAGCCTCTGCTTTTGCAGTTATAATTTGCTGCCATTGAAAGAATTATATTAGCAGAAACAGAACGCATTGCTTCAAATCTTTGTGGGACGAAACACTGCAGGAGAGAAAAAGAGATTGAGAGAGAAGAGAGAAAGAGGGAAAGAGATGTATATGTACTTTTCTGCAGCTCTATAAAGAAAGAAACCTGATAAGTAAGGCAGGGGGGCACTGAGTAGAGCTGGGAAAATGGCTTTAGGTTGCTCGTATGGAAGAAAAATGACTCAAGTCTTGCACAGTAAAATTTACCACCTTTCCAGAGAAGGCCAGTTATGAATTTATCAAAGACTTATTTGATGCAAAAACGCTTCTGCAGAAACATCTTTGTTTCAAATTCAAGTTAATCTTAGGTGAAAGCAAGAAGGGTAAGTTAAATGCTTTTCAAAAGTAAATTACCACAAGTAAGAAACCGAAACACTACAGAGATACTTACTAAACATCACCATTAGCAAAGAAAAAACCCTAACTTAATAGTTGCAGAATGCTTCCCACTCTATTCAAGCAAGAATAACCCCCCCATATGACATAGAGAAATATCCTATAGAACTGAGAACGTAACAAAGAAACGTGGCAGAGAAATAATCTACAGGACTGAGAATGTAACAGTGAGAGAGATGATGTTTTATATCAGTCACGTTTATATCAGTCAAATACTCTGTTATTTTGTTTCCTTAGTTTAATTTAGTTTTGAGTCCATCAGTACAACTTTATCAGCTACCAGAACTTTTTGCTGCCCATGGTGCTACATCACTATGTCACATGAGGTAGCAGAAGACATAACATACCCCAAAGGCCACAGCCTGAGGTTTGCTGCTACTGCAGCTACTATGTCAGGGGAGTGTGCTCTCGCTCCCTCTGCCAGGGAGTATATCTCATTTGGGGATTTATGGCCTGGATAAAGGTGGTGTAACACTGGATGCAGAAAGTCTGCACTTGGCTGGCTTGTATCTAATTTATGGATGGGTATATGTAGGCATGAAGTGTTAAGAGAATGCTGCAGACCACACAAGGCTTGAGTTGTGTGGTGGCGCAGCAAACTTAAACAATCTCTGCCTCTAGCAAGGATTGGCTCTTGGGGAAAGGGTTTATCGTCCAGCATTCATCACCAGGAAAATGAAAGAGAACAGGTTTTATTTCTACTATGAATCATGCACAGTACCAAAACACTTCATTGCAGTCAGAAGAAAACCAAAGGTTTGCTGTGACTTTTCTTCTGTTTTTTTCTTATTTTTTTCCCCCAACTGAGATAAGTTGTAGCTCTGAGATAATGAAACCAAGTAGTATTTTTTAAGAGTTTTGCATAACATTCTCACTCAAGAAAAGAAGGGAAAGATGTGAAAAATTGTAAGAGGATGGAGAGAGTTCTATACTGTAAGAAACTATTTTTAAAGATTTTTGAAACCGTTACAACTGAGTCTTCCAGTTTGAAGGCCAATGCAGGAAAGCTGATGCAAAAGGGATCTTGCAGGGTGGGATCGCCTGCCAAATTCCTACTAATTGGTAATAAGGACAGCTGAAGAGACTGACCTCTGAGAGAAAAAATAAACCTTGAAACCTCAGACCAACTTCTTCAGGAACACAACTGCTTCTGAAAAGAGTAGTAGATCTGCATGCATGGATAGATATAAGCTAATGCCTATAAATAGCTCCAAGCTGGCAGTGCTACATCAGTAACAGAAGCCAGACTGTGGTAACAGCCGGTTTCGCTACAGAAATTTTCTTCTTAATGCCATCTTCCTCCTTGCTGTGGGAGACACATTGAAAACAGGTCTGGATAGTATACAAAATCTCTGCCATGCTTTCAACAAGGTTTTGTAAGGTTACAGCAGTGATTTTTAAATTTAGCTTTAGCAATTCTGCTCAACCTCTGTGCAATGCCTATGAAATTCCTAGATTTCACTGCGTACATGGAAATGCCAAAGAATGGGATCTTAGACACAATGTTCTGTATTTAGCCCATTAAGTTTTCTCTACAATAGTAACAGCAGTAAGGAATCTTGCACTGGAAGACTTTAGATAAATTCAGCAATTTAAGGCAAATATCCTTTATTCCTTTTGCTGCTGTTCTTAACTTAATAAGTGGCTTCATTCCTTCAGAATGAATGTTACATCTTTGAATTAAAAAAAAAAAAAAGAATATATAGGCCTAAGTAAACTGACTTTAATGATCTTGTGAATTTTAATTAATCTGTTTCCAAAACAATCTATCTGGAAAGATTAAGTATTATTTTATTTTCTTAGTAAAGGTTAGAACATGGTTGAGAATTTTGCTGCAGTAATGCTTAAGAGGCTGGTTGCCACACATATAACAATCCCACCAGAGTTTTAAGTACAGTGCACTGAGTGCACTGAGCTAGACAGAAGTAAGGAGAGAGAGGAGTAAAATCAAAGCACATTTCTACCCTACTGACACTGTGGGGTTGCTGTGGCTCACATTCCCTGCAGGAATAAATGAGAACAAGTTGCTGTTCTGACATGTACTGATGAGAACTGCCTAGTCTGTGTCACCTAAGAGGACCAAGTAGGGGCTAGCTCTGTTTAAAAGTTGTGCAGTTAAAACCTTGTCAGAGACCTTTTAATGCCAAGGAGTTTTACATATTCCTATTTAAATTTTGAAACTGCAGTTGCATAGTGTTCAGACTCACCCTTCTCTGCCAAGAAATGAATATATAGGTGGGATCTTCCATGTACAAGCCAATTTGATATAATATGCTTTTGGGTTCACCGCAAAATGTTCTTCCTCACACTGTAAAACTTACCAGGAGGCTGTACAGTATTATATTACAGGGTAATGGTATTTCCAGAAAAAAAAACCAAAACCAACACATGAATAAGGCAATGAAAGTATGCAGGTAACCATAGCTACTGTTGTGAACTAAATAACATTTTTTATACAGCTGTGAATATTTGTATTACTGCCAGTTAAGCTGTAGAGTTCAGATTTGCGACAGGACTTGTAAACACTGAATTCTTGCTGAAGAGAGGTACTTCCCAAAGTGGGTGCAAACCTCTACAACATGTCACTGCACATTCTGGTGTAACTTTGTGTCTAGTAAACACACATTACCTCCATCAAAATAAGCAAAGTACAACTCTTCATGGCCACTACCTACACTCCACTGTCAGCGACACACTTTTGCACAAGTTGATTTCTGTCTTAGGGTATTTTTATTTCCTCTTGTCATTTAAGTGCAACTGCAACTTTTGACTTTTTAAATAGCTACGGTTCCATAAATACAATTTCGGAAAGACCTTTAAGAAATCTGCAAGCAAAACTCCCACTTTTCCTTGATTTAAACTAGTGGTTACACCCCACTCTTTGGTTCCAGCAGTTCTCCTCGACAACAAAAGGAAAAAACAATTCAAAATGATAGGGCAGACGAGAAAGACCTTTCTTCTTTTGATATCTTTTCAATTTCCAAGTTCATCTTCCTTAAATCACCCTTCTGTTTACAAGTCAGAGTCTTTTATCACCAATCAATCATCAACAGAGAAGGAATGGAAACCTAAGGGAATTTTCTCCTTATGGAGAAAATGTACGCCCAAAATGAAATGATTTGGAGTAAGCTGACAGTAGTTGCTATACTAGAAGCAAACATAAACACAAAAGCAGTAAGATGAACCTGTGCTTCCAGTAATACAAACAAAACAAAAATAATGAATATTGTAACTAAGTGAAGCAGGACTTGCAGCACCACCTCTCTAATTCAAAAATTGAGTCACTTCTTTCCAATAGAGTATGAGTTTTAAACACGAGTGAATGCTTGTTCATTCGCTGTGAATTTGTCTTCTTTGCCTGGCTTGAAGACAGAGGATCATTTTTTAACAAAAGCACTGGCTAATGATATAAATACAGATTCACTCAGCAGATCAATCTTTAACAAACTGACCACAGCCACATGCAATGTTAAAACTCTATGTTTCAGTTTCTCCTTTGTAACACAGAGTTTCTCCTCTGCAACTCTTTTCTGCCAGTCTTTACCTGCCTTCGTCATACAGGCTGAAAGAAATTTGAGGACTAAACATTTTGTATCTGTAGCAAGAGTGTTGAGTATTTAGCTTAAATAAAATTATTGAAGATGTTTTTTAAAAAGGTAGTAGGTACCAATATTCTTACATATATGACTATATGTAATATATATGAATTATACTATATATATACTACTATAAATATACACGCTATAGTAATCCTACCAAAGTAGCATCATGGATAATAAAACTGTGAGAGGACAGCAGCATAGTGCTCATGCAAACTGTGAGACCTGAGGGTCCACAGACTCTGAGGATATATGATGCAGTGCGTGTATGTCTTCTGACTTTTGCATACAGAAAAATGTTGGGTCAAAAAAATCACTCTGAAAATGGTGATCCTGAATAGTAGTCTCAAGAAACAAAGTGAAGACAAATTTCTGCATATCGGTCTAGAACAAATGAAGTCATATTTTCAATATATGCTGGGTACTTTAAATTTCCCTTTCAAGCTATTTTCTCAGTGATGTACAGTACACACAATTATCACCTCCATGTTCTATGGCTCTCTCCAGCTGACTACTATTAGCACCTCAGTATTTGGTTTCCTCTACTTTGCTTGTTGTCGTCTTCTCCTCAATCTCTAAGCCTATCACTTTGTCTCTTAGCTTTTGACACATGCATTTCTTTCTCCTTCAAATTTCCTCTTCTTTTTCATCTTTCAATTCTCTGCTTCAGGAGAAAAGACCAACATGCCATCATCCATCTTAGTCTCTGATCTAAGAATAGATATTAATCTCTTAGAATGATTTGCAGCTGTATGCATTCTTTAAAGAACTTGCAGCCAACGTAATATTTTTCGTTAGTGGAAACACCAGTAAATTTGTGTATTAGTACAAGGATATTTTGATGCATGTTTCCTTTGTAGAAAATGGTATCAGTTCCCATTTCTTTGTTTAAAAAGTGCCTTAAAACACCAAGCTCAGTAGACTGATATACATATTTCATCTTTCCCATAAAAAGTTCATTACAAAACTCTACATTACGTACTGTATTTGCAAAGGAAACCACAAAAATGTGCATGATAGCAACTCAGCAAGTTGAAACTCTACATATATGGTTTATAGATAGATGGTAAAGTTCAAAGGAACAGAATGAAAAGCCCCAAAACGCAAAAAAAAATTGCTTTTTGTTAGAAGGATGTGATTTGAGTATTATAACAATTTTTTATAAAGAAGAATTTACTTTCTAGCTATATTTGAACTTCTGTAGCATGTACCATGTCAGCCTACAGTATTTTATGAGATAGCAGGAGCACTAAATTTGGTATATAACTATAACTAATACTATCTGCAGCAAAGGTTTCTTCTGTTCTGCAGGAGAATGCAAAACAATACCAACCCTGACTTTTAGTTGCATGCATATCCATGAACCTCCAAACAATTTGAAAGAGGTCTCTCCATTGCACCTGAATGCATGGGACAGTAGAAGGCTCACGGAATGGAACTACCTCTCAGTACCCAACAAACTCCCATCACAGTAAGGAGCAGCTTACAGGCACACACACCATCGTTTGACACAATAACTGTCCTGCCCGGGACACTTCATAAACCAGCATCAGACACAGTGCTATAAACTCAGTAACACCAAGTACTGTTTTTCTATCATTACAAAGCACCACTAAACACAGACATTAGCTAATGAAGACTTTGAAAAGTCCTTTAGGTCAAAGACAGCCTGTGTTCTCTTTGGTAATTCAGTACAACAGTGGCAGAACTACGAATAAAATGGAAACTGAAAAATGGAGTTTAAACAGCACTTCAAATATGCAGTGTTAGATGTTTTGAAAAAGCAAGCTGTGAAGAGCTAGAAAATACCAGTTAATACCATAAAAGAGATGTAAGAATATGTATTAATTATTGGTCTGCCTTTTCTATTTTGAGATATCTTCACAGTCTGAGTTTTCTCCTACTTCGATAACTGTGGTGTCAGAGAGAAAGTCACTCCAGCCATCCTCAAGGTTTCCCTGAAACAGACACCTCTGAAAGGCTCTTCCTGAGGGAGGCACCAGGCTGGGACTTCAGTGCCAAAGGTAAAAGGGTTAATTGTAGACCTGCGTGACTAACGGCAACCGCATACATGTCTGTCAAAAACACCCTTCATGCGACATTCTGAATCTGTCTCTTGTATATGAGGAGTTACTAAGAATGTACACTGCTTTCACTTACTTCTATCTATGTGGGAAAGTAAAATTATGGGCATTGAACTGAACAGCAGTGCAGACATTAGGTCAAAGCTCACAGCCCACTAAGAGCAAAAGTAATTTCCTGAGTTGTCCCCAAATCCTTTATTTCTGCCAATCAGCATTACTGCTGTGGCACAACCTCAACGTATTAATCATCCGAACACAAAGTGATTTCTGCAGAAATTATGTTTGTTTCCAAATACAAAGACATGCAAAAAGACAGTAATTAACAAAGAAGTAATTTACTTTTTAAAAGTAACAATTTGTTATAAAAACAATGTCAAAATATGTCCTTCTATAAGCATCACTGTAGCAATAATAATCTCAGGATAAAGGGACAACTCACATTTTTTATTCCACCACTTCAAGGGCTGGAAAAAGCATGTAAGTTTTTGGGCTCAGCCTTCCTGCACTAGGTCTGTTGATTTTTCTGGTACTGTGTCCATGTGCAATAACCCACTTTCCAACAAGGATACATAGGTAAAAATCTGGTCACTGAGTTAGTGCATATGCCTTCAATTGAAGGAAAAACTGTCTGCCAAGCTTAAACCAAGTAGATCATAGGTTGTGTGAAAAAAAAAAAAAAAGAATCTGAAAGGATGGAATCCAGTTGCTATAGCAGCAAATTAAACAAATAAATGAGATACCATGGAATGCTGCAAAATATTTGTGGTCTGATTAAGTCATATTTGCCACATGTGTGAATACCAGTAGCACAGTTTAGTAAAGTGAGTACAAAAAAGGTAGTAGATTCCCCTTTACTTTATGTCCATTATCTGAGTGCCAATGAACAATAACTAGTGTGCCCAAGGATACATCACACTGCATTTTAGTGTAATCGTAAGGCATAAAGTTAGTCAATAAATGTATATAAAACTAATATAACTTCAAGTAAATATTTGCATCCTTCTTTGTGCTTGCATGGCCTGCTAAAGTGACACAACTTTTGGTAGTGATCACCTCCCGGGTGACTTATGCATGTGATGTTTTACAGTACACAAGCTATAGCTGGCAACTGACATATGAAATCTTCAACATATACAATGTTCTCCCCAGTCCATTATTTTTTTTTCCAGTGAAATGTTGTCTTTTCTTGCTAAGAGACACCACTTGAATATACTAATTGTTTATCGTAATAATATATCACATACTGTTTGATTCTCCTATCTGCCTATGTTCCCTGGAATAAACCCCAGAAATCTATTATGTCCAAAGATAAAGTGCCTGATTTCAATTCAGAGAGAAGAGAGGAGGGCACATAACTTTTTACCAAAACCGCATGTCTGTTGTTAATCCATTTTGCCCTGGTTTTAAAGTTGACCCTGTGTTTACACTTACAGCCTTCAAATCATGTACCTAACAAATCATGTAGCATCATTGCTATTATCATAACAAGTACTTCCAGATTCACGCCTAGCTTTGTCTGTTAAAGGAGGGTGGTTTGGAATGCAGACAGTACACCTTCCTTACTGCTGGTGCCTCAAAAGTGTAATCTTCCAGTATGACTTCGACTCCTAGCAAATGTCATGTATGTTTTAACATGCAATGCAACTGGTATTTCACAGCTGATACGAAAAAACATGACACACTCTCAATGGGCTTGTTTTCAACAGCAGGGCTGAAGTTTTGAGGATCAGACAGTAAAAATAATGCAAAACATTGTTTGGTAATATATAAAGAGATGCAAAGACATCAACGTCATTCTACAGGTATTACACAGATATAATTTGTCCGAACACAGGGTTCATACTGTTACCTGGCTGCAGGTGGTTTTAATCCTAAACATTTCACAAGCATTTGAAGCTCCTGGTATGTCACTGTGCAAATATTAGTTTATCTGCTTGTAAACCTACAGTCAACAGCAACAGAAGCAACTCTCCTCCTCTCACAGCAGCATTAATAAGCCACCTCCTTGCTCTCAACTCCTCTAATTAATAGATCTCAGGAAGTTTTCCCAGGGAAACGATGAAAGGATATGGTAAGAAAACATTGTTTTCATTTCCACTTCCTTAATTTTCCTGATTTCCTTTATTCCTCTTTCCTCATCCTTCCCCAGGTCCTCTTTAGGATTTTGAGTCTGTTCCAGCACGTCTACATTACTCTGTGGTTCCTTTTTTTATTCATCTAATTCATTTGTTGCGTTGGTTTTTCTGGGTTCTTTTTAGGTAGGAGTTGGAACAGCACCAGCTGACTTTGTGATTTGTCTTTCTCCTCCTGCCTGTTGTTTCCTCTCATGCAACTATCTTTCCTTATCCTCCTTTTTTGTGCTGATTCTCTCCTCCCTTTCAGTAGGTACTCCTTGACATGACTCCCATGACACTACATGCTCTGTGGTAACATTGAATTACATGACCCTGTCAACAAAGACAAAGATCTTCTGCAAAAGATCTAATCTGAGGATTTCAGCTCTCAGATTTTTCAAGTGCTCATGTCTAGAACAGAGCTCACACATTTAGCTGTCACTAGATACTCAAAGATATTTTATAAAAGGTCCCTCATCACTGTGTCTTGGGATCTTTTGTACCAGGAGCCTTTGTGTACCTTTTCTCTAGATTACTGGAAACAGCACATAATCAGAAACATTCAGCACCTGTGTTCAATTAGAGAACTTTCTTCACCTTACCCTGATGAGTCTCCTCTGGCAGATACATAAGGTGGCTTGAGGCCAGCTTCCTATTTCAGAAAAACTGCTGTGCTGTTACTGTAATAGTTAAAGGGGTTTTCCTAATGCTCCCAGAGGATGCTACTCAGATCTGCTTTACCTAGTAGCTTCTCTCAGTTTTGGCGCACTACGCTAACACAGGTTTTGACATGTTACCAGTTTTACGTAAGTATCAGATAATAATAATTAAAAAAAAAATGTTCAAAGCTGTTGCTATTTTTCTCCTCAGAGTAAGGGGATAATTGATACTACTACATTCATGTTCCAGCAGTAGAACTGGCAGATAGTGAGGAGAGATATCAGACAGAGCCACATAGCTGCAGCATGATAATACCAGAAGAGTACAAATCCAGTAACATTGTTTTCACAAGTTTTTCAAATACTCTGAGGCCCCATGAAACCAGTTTCAATTGTTGCTTTTTCCATCAAGCAGATGGTGAAATGATAGCGAACTAGTAGCGCGCATTCTGTTGGACATGAATCTACTAATTTCCCCTTGTTTTCATCAGAAAACCTTGCATTTATGTAAAAAGTGGGAACTCCTTCCTGGAGGACTGACAATTTTGTTCACCACTAACAGATAAATTAAGAAGAACGCTTGAGTTGGAAGATCCTTGAAAGCCTTAAATTGGATTTAGAAACACATCTCAGAAAATGGTATCTTCTAGACATACCCACGAGACATTACCAAGGTGCAGCACATTGTATAAAAATAGCCCACACATGGGATGCTGTTGTCTTAGGAAAGCATCCACAAGAATTATAATGCACTGTATCAGATGAGTCACTTCTGCAAAGGATTTTTAGGGTAACACACTTGCTGGATATACTTTGTTGAAAGAAAGGACATTTTCCTTGTTTGTACATCACAGCAAGTGCTGCACAGCAACTGACCCAACTAATGATGAAGAGATGGGTTTGAAAAAATACTCACCGCTTTTGGACCTTTCATTCTTTTTATGTCAAGTGAATTTTGATCTTTGCATGGCTTTCCCATTTTTCTACTTTTTAAGCCATCAAGGAAAAAGCCTTCTAATAGAAAAACAAAGGAACTAACAAACCAATGCCACTGGACATAAGACTGCCAGGGAGAAAAACAACTGAGGAGCTGGCCAGAGGGACTCTACCACTCTCCAGTGGGCTGAGTTTTTCATCTGAGAAGCCAGCAATAAGAGTCAACTTGTCAAACCAATAGATATATCACTTACACAGTCTCATTCCTCTCCATAACTTGTCCCAGATTTTGCGCATTCTCTTCAACACAGGACAGAGGTTATGTCTTTCTAGGAACATCTTTGTTTCCTCAAAGCAGCATAAGAAGAATGGAATACAACACTGGAAGAGCTCATATAGATTTTAGTGGCACAGAACCCATATGATAATCAATTTTCCAAGTCCCCAGAGGCAGAGCATATTCCTTTTCCCACTTTGTTGACCTCTGGAGTTTTCATATTAAAACACCTCTTTGTTTTTGACCTCCAAAAGCAATTAAAATCCTCAGTACGTAATTTCCGTGTCTGTATTTTACTTTCCTTGCCACACACAAAAGAATCTGGGACAGTCTCTGTGATAAACAGAGGAGGATTCTTGCTACAATGGTATGCTAACTTGGACAGATGCTGCACACAGTCCAGCCATGTAACCTGGCTCAAAACCAGCAATGCTTAAATTCAGTCTACAAATCTGTTTGGGCATTGGTTGGAATAGCGGCAACCTCTAGTTTTATAGTCTGTGCTAATATTGAAGAGAACATAACTTCTAAATAAACAATGTTATCCATGCATCATCCTGCCCAATCCCAACACAAAAAGGTGCAACAAATGAGCTGATAACCATCCTATTAGTGTGGTACACTAGTTTTAAACAATAAAGGTTCGTGTTTAATTAAAAATATCTAACACTGATCAGATCAGAGATCAGACAGACAGACACTGGAAAATAATATTTCCAAAGGAAAATATGACTATGAAACTAAGGGCTGATGTGGATCCAAAGTACAGGACAGCCTCAAGAACATGAACGAACTCTTTGATGAAGAGTTCAGTATTTTGGCAACTAAAACTGTAGCCTGTAAAGATGAATTAATCTGCATAAGTAATAAATACAGGAAGGCAACCTGACACTTCAACAGTTCTCTTTACACAGGTAGCTATTTCTATTGACAGAAGCTTGTCTCAGATGTGCTTCTTCATATAATAAACAAAGATGAAATCCTTGTCCTGGTAAAATCGACAGCAACCCTGTCATTGACTTCCCCTGGTCATGCCTCAAGTCATAGTGATGCCATTGGTTATGGATGAATCAACTGACTGAGATGATGAAATTTATCAGTTTAATGGCACAGTACAACTCTATTAGTGATGGTTTTCACAGGTGTACAGTCTTTACGTATGAGGTACCATCTGGTACCACAAACCAGCACTTATTACACCATTTTTTTCCGTAGACAGAATTCTATTTTTAACTGTTGCTGTGTATATATGTATATATACACACACTTATTTTTTTTATTGTGTGTGTGTGTGTGTGTGTGTGTGTGTGTGTGTATGTGTATAAAACAGAAACACAGTTTTTGACACTACACAATTTTATGGTAAGTAATTTGTGGCTTTCAACCTTGTGCACAACCATGAGCTTCTCTGTCTGTACATAACTCCATAAACAATTTTAACACTGAATTGGTAAGGACTGCATAGCTCTGAGATTCCTTACCCTTACATTTTCCACTTCTAGAGAGGAATTTCTTTATCATTAGGAATTTCTTACATGTCAAAAGTGTTGCTATGAAAGAGTGATATCTCTGTGTATTAGGAAGACATACTATGTATTGAAGAAAACAGAAGTTTTTTAACTCTAGACAGTATTGTAATCACAGAGAACAGACGAGAAAGGGAGAGAAGAAACAGGGGGATGAGAATTACTTATTAGCACCTAACAAAGCAGCAGACACTGTTGCCCAAACCACTTCTGCTTGGGTTAATGCACTGAATTGTACCAGTTCTTCAAGCCATTATGTCATATGGCATTCAAGATAGTCACCATAAAATGCTTCTAAAGTTTGAATGCTCTCAAATGTTTTGAAACATGCCCATATTGCCAATGGAATTATGATTGCTATTATTACACCTATGGTTTCATGACTATTCATTCCTTTTCTGCATGTGGATTTTGAAGGCTCATGTTGACAGTTGAGCAGATTATTACAGCAAGTCACAATACATACATCTGGACACAAACTTGGAAATACAACTTTTCAGTTATAGTAGGCATCTTTTCCTGTGGAAAATGCATCATTTCACATTTTCCTCTGTGTGGCTCTTTTGGTGATAAATATGCATTTAAGGGAAACTGCTGTGAAAAAACCCTGGAGAGTGTTCACAGGAGAGGTCCTTAGATCACAGAAGATCACAGAGGATAGAGATTCATCAGCAATGTTCCATGAGCAAAAAGAACACACCTCTCACTGACAGATTTCTCTCTGATGAAGATGATGAATCTCTTGTGTGAGTTTTGTTGTATGAAGATAGGTTCCAACACAGCCACCATCGCATTCAGAAAAATTATCACTGAATGTGCATAGTTGCTGTCAAAACATGCAGGAAAAGATGAGAATGAATGTTTATTCCTGTAAAAATAACAGCCAGGGATCCCAATTTCTCTAAAACTGCATTTCCAGAGGTACTACTCTTTCACGAAGGGGGTCTCTGTCATATTCTCTAATATCTGCCATCTCGAAGTTGTAACTGCTACTAAGGGAGATGGTAGCATCACCAAAGCAATTTAAAAGCCCCTTCATATTATGACAGGTAATGCATCAGAGTTAATTAGTATGAAAACTGGCGAAGCTAAGAAGATGGATAAAACACCAGAAAGAATTAGACTGAAAGGTGACAAAAAGCCCACCAGACGCAAACCTTCTCAGTGACCGAGCTACAGGAACTCAGAAAAACGGACATTGACACAGCAAACTCTCTACAGAAGACTTTCAAAACTGCTTTCTAAATATTTCAAGTTGAAAAAAAGTCTAAGATGATTGCACACAATTCCTTTCAGGAAGCTATTATGTCAGAACATCTCAAACAAAAGTCCTTGTCAAATGTTTCAGTAGGTATACATTTCTACAGAGACACATGAGCTCAAACTGCCTTTTGGTTATGGCACAGAGAAGACTTCCTGAATACATAGGGTTGTTTGGTGTCAACTGCTTCACAACATACACTGATGAAAAATGTTATAGATTAGGCACTTTCAGAATGCGGAATGTCACCTGGAAGAAATGTCATCAGAGTTGGCAATGGCATGGTGTGCAGAAAAAAAAAAATCAATGTGTGTATGATGTGGTAACATTTCCAAGTGTTTGGTTTGCAATCTCAAAACTCAAGGGAGGTCAGTCTGAAGAAACACAGCAGGAGTCATGAACTCTTTCCTCAGCTCTACACACACATAATATAATGTTGTTCCTTTCAAAATATCATGAAAATGTACAGTATCTAGCAGAAGCTGATCAGTAGCAATTCTCATAGTGCTCCTTTAACAGACAACTTAGAGAATAAATAAATAGCAGTGCCATCTGCTCCACCCCATAAAGGGCCAATTTATCAAGCCCAGTAGCAGTGGACAAATCTTGATCTGCTCTGGTGATACAGCACTTGCACCCTGAAGGATGAGTTCTGCTGTCATCTACTGATCAACAGCACTACCAAATGTTTTTCCGTGCCTTGATATGGAAAACAAAGTAATAATGGAACATGTTGTGCAGACTCAACTGGAGAAACAAACGATGCTTTTTGACTCCAAATGCTGCATAAACAGTCGTAAGCATCTGATGGCAAAGAGTGGTTTTACCCTTCCCTTACCATTTAAATACAGAGTTGAGAGAATGAGTATCAGACATAGCAGAGACGGATAAAAAGGTCAGATTTCTTCTCAAGACATTACTTTTGTGATTAACAAACCAGTGATTTTGAAACTTTGCACTAATGCACGGAATTCCACATTATTAAAAATACTTAAGATACTTGCTACACAAGTTCGGTATACTTTGAGAAATGAGCAATTTTATTTACTTGTTTGTTTATCCTTAAAAATATACAAGTCCAAAAAGCACAGTGAGATCTCCTGAACAAACACTTTTAATTAAAATGTTTTCATCTACTTTGGTAGAACAGTTATTCTTGCTTGCAAGCAACGTTCCTTAACTACTTCTGAGGGGATTAGCTAGCTCTAAGCATATGCAGAGGCATGCACAGTGATATCAGTGCCTTACACTTCTATTTTTGCAAGGAAGTGTTTGTGTTATTTTACTCACCATTCCATGATTTAGCCATGCTGGTATAAAATTATCAAGCAGTTTTGGGTAAACCAGTTCCCTGTCATAGATATAGATGCTCCAAAACATCGTCACAACAAACTATGAAAGAAAAAAAAAGAAAAGACAAGACATTTTAGAACACATGCTTCTGGACAGTAAGCTACACATTTTTGAGAGCAAAATGGGGCATATAGCAAATGATTTACGGACAGACACAGACACAACTGTTTTTTGACTAAATCATCCTTTAACTATCAGTGGGAATCTGGATTATTGTTAGCATTCACGGGAGTTTTGACTTTCTGATTTTCTGACGCACATGCCTGTAGCCAAAACACAACTGAGTATAATACTTTAGTAGCAGATGTGGCACATAAATAATGTATCGCCAATAGGATAGAAAACAAATGGAAAATCAAGTAAAATATCACTTGGAATTCATAAAACACACAAATATGAAACATTTGCCCCTGAACAGAAGCCTCTCTTTGTACCTCTGCATGTCAGCCATTGAAATAGCATTGTTTAAAACAATAAAGAGTAGTTTTCTTTAACTACTCTTTAGACAATTCATGGACTAGGATCCACAGAAAAGAGGTTGTTCGTCAGTTTGAAGTTTGGTTTGGTTCTTGTCAGAGACCATTCATCAGGAGCCCAGAGAATGGCCATTATTTCCTCTAGACTAAGGACAGGACAGACGGTTTAGATAAAAACTGCGCTAGGCTAAAGTCTGCACAAACTCTATAAGGATTGCCTGATGTTTGAAAAGCAAGACAGTAGAACAAAATTACAGAAATAGTTTCAGCTTACCTTAGCTGGGGAAAGAACAAAGTGATATAATTTTCATACCTTGAAAGAGTCATAGTTTTCTAGTAATAAAAAGCTTATCGTTTAGAGCCATAAAACCCAGTGCTTGGGCCAGGAGCTTTTCAATGTCCATTTTTGGGGATCTCTACACAAGTAGTAACAAGTACAAGTTTAAACTCTGACAGGTAACAGATAGGACTTTCACTGAGATCAGCAGGGAAGTATTCAAGTTACATCTAAACTGATGCGGCTGATGATTTAACATCTAATTTGGTGGGTCAGTAAAAGAAAGTGCAAGAAAAACAAGGTAAGCACAGCAAGGTCAGCAAATAACTAGTGTGTGTGATAGTGCAGACAAATTTTTTTTCATATGTTTATGACTTTGGAAAGCTAAAATTGAGGTTGCAGTTTATCAATGGCACCTTGTTCTAACCACAGATATGCAGACTTTGGCCAGCCAGTACACTGTTCCCTCAGTGCAAATACAGTACACAGTTTCTTGGTTTCCAACACACTTGTCCCTCTGTTGTGACAGCTATCAGTACCTGCTCAGAATAAGCCCAGACTATTTGACTAGTGCACTGAGGCCAGGGAAAAAAAAAAACAAAACAAGTTATGATGGACAGCCTGAAAAATATTGCAAGTGTAAAGTACCCCATAAGAAACCTCTCTTCTGGGCCAGTCTTGGCATTGGCACAGCCTAGCTTTGTTACGCACCTGCTGACACGTAAGGGCCAAGATATGAATAGCTGAGCAGCAGGGAAAATGGAAGCAAAGTATCCTCTTCTCTGTAGGCTTCCTAGAAGCCATGTATTATCACAGTGGGTCTCTGGGAACCTGCTAAGCCAAACTGGGACATAAAAGCATATTCTCAGATGAATGAAGACCAAAGCTGATGCAGTTTTTTTTCCAGGGAAGTCTTAAAGCACAAAAAAATTCACCTAGGATTTGGTTGAACCTTGTTACACAGAATACAAAAAATATGGCATGTTTTGACCTGTGACTTTTTTGTGGAGTAAAATAAAACAATAGACTTTGCCAAGGAGGTAAAGACAAGAAAAGAAGGGATGTGCCATCTGTCCCTTAACCAAACTCAGCCAATGGATGGAACAGGATCAACCTAGCTAGTTGCAACCATCTGGAGTTACAGACGGCAAACGCTGCTTAGCAAAGCACTATCACAAGGCAGACATAAGGTAAAGGAAGTGCGCAAACCCCAAGGTGTTACAGAAGTAACCTATCTCGGGGGATGACCTGATCTGAGACTAACACAACGCCCTGGGGAAGATGCCTTCCAGTGTCTGAACAGTTTACCTTACCTTACAATTAGTTCATTTGGATAAAAGAAACTATAAAAATTCACTACTTCTAAACAGGCTAACCAGCCTGTTTCCCTCCAATGCAGAAGTGCAGGAAAAGTAACACAGAAAAGTGCTGAGATAAAGAGTATAAGATAAAGCGCTTTACTGAGAAAAAAACAATGCACAATTACTGTAGTGTATTGCAGAAGCAGCGTAGCAAAATGCATAAAGTGGTACCAGAAGTCAGTGAACTAAACCCAAGCCAGTGAGATACTGAACCTCAACCTGTCCTGCTCCCATCCCAATGGAAAAACCAACACCCAAACACCAGAATCCTAAAGCAGCAACCAGAGCATGAAAACTCTCATGTTATGGCCTGAACTTCAAGCCCCATAGAACTGTGCCCTAGCCAGCACTTTCGTTTTGAGGCTGGCATGAGGCAGGACGATTTTAATTACAGCAGCAAATTCCAACTCAACCCATGACACTATAACATTATGAGCTATACAAATGAACTTTTTGGACAAGGATAACTATAACAAGGAATTACTACTTAGCTACCTTGTCTGTTTCTGAAATTGTTTACATTGATTAACAACCAACTGTTGGTCTGATACTTTTAAATCACTTCTATGCTTACACTCTTGTACTGGTAGACTTCTGTTTGGGCAGGGCTCTGCCAAGATCACACATGGTTGTGCAGTACTAGATGATGATACAGCTTTTCTGCTTCTTTACTGTGACTGTGTAAGGCTCAGTCAGAACTTAAGCCTCAATGTAAAGCTAAACGTAAGGCTCAATTAGAAATCAGAGCTCTGATGCTCACACTGTCTTCCTTGTGGCACAATTTATCATTGTTGTGGAGACTGTCATGGTACACACCAGGATGAATAAGGCTGCTCATATGCCCCAGACATCTTGCAAGGGGACAATACTTTATTTTGTTCCAAAGGTGAAACAGCACAAATGTCATCCTTCCACCTCTTTAGACAAACTTGAAGCCTGAAATTCAAGGAAGAAAAAAGCACCAGCAATTGTTTTCACAGTTCTCCACCACACAGGAGCCAACTTTGCAAAGATTACTTGGTTAAACAGAATGTTAAACAGCATATAAAAGGACAGAAGAGTCCCTCATTTGCTATTTACAACATTTAGGGTTATTTCAGACGAAAGGCAACGTCAAATTTGCAAGAAGATCACAGAAATTGCTTGAAAATATAGAGCAGCTCACTTGTGGTAGGTATCTAAAGTATTGCTGAATACAGCACAGGAAAGAGAGGCTGAGAACTAAACTCTGTTTTCCCACTTAAGAAGATATTCCTTGATTTTTTTTGTCCTTCGTTTGTCTCTAAAGCTTCAGAGGACATGAGAAGTGCAAGTGGCATTGTCAAGGGAAAATTTTTAAAGGACAAACTGGGAAACAGTGATTCAGAAGGGAAAACACCACAAATGGAAGCAAAGAGAAATTGAGAGAAGAAATTCAGTGAACAGAATTGCATAAGTTACTGGTTTACATGAGCCCTAACAATAAATGCTACGCGTACGAAGAATGAACCCAGTGGAACTATTTTCCTGCACTCTGCGTTTTTGATTTTGGCTAGGCTACACAGTTCAGTTCACTCACTTCCTGTATGGCCTCACAACAAAGCAAAAACCTTTGACCCTGACAAAGTTTCTTCTAAGTGCAGTTAAAGGTAAGCTTTCTGTCTATCTCCCAAGGCATCTGTGGTTAACTACAAGTATAAATACATTGTTAGTGAGCCTCTTTAAGGCTACATATAAATGCAAAGTGGTACTGAAAGAACCACAGTAAGCACAAATTTGCAGAGTCCTGGCTTTGGGTGGGATCTAGTGCTAGCATAGCATCACACCAAACAATTCTGAAGGAAATCATGAGGAGTTGGAACTAAAAATCAGGAAAGACTCCCCTCAAGTAATAGAATTCAAGAGGTAATAGCACTGCTGCTCATTCATGTTCTCATCACCAGTCACCATGTCATCACACATGAGGGCAAAATCTAGAATAGAGAGATTTTGGATTGGTTGAGTCAGGTATGGAAACAACAAGGTAAAAAGGAGATTGCAGCAAATGCCGACACATCTTTTCTTGGGATATGATCTCAGACCAGTAACACTGACAATCTACAGAAGAAGAGTGATTAACTTTCCTTCCATAAGTACAGAGAGACAAGAGAAAAATCAAGTTTGGCTTTCTTTATTTTATCACAGATTTTTAAAATTACAAAAGTATAAAGTAAAGAACGTCAGAATATTCTAGCTAGTTTAAACTCCAAAAGGAGCTATTAAAGCCACACAACATAAAAGATCAACAATGGACTTTTTGGGTTTCTAGGCAGTAATCTCTCTTCTAATATGTAACAGTATCAATTTTCTATCTTCTTCCTATTTCTACTAAACACAGACTCAAACATCTAGCAATGCCTGTTTTATCTCTCCTTCCTCTTGTTTGGTAACAATTACAAGAAACATATTGATAAAATCATATACAGTTTACACAAACACTAATTAACCACAGAAACTCAGCAGCTCCGTGTCTGTGTGAAACAAACAGATAAACATAGGAATAGTCTAAACCACTGGTGCAGTCTCTGATTTTCTAGTGAGTGTCACATTTCCCTAGCAGTGTAAATTACTACACTGATAAGGGGGTGGCAGGTGGGGATTTGCCAGTATAGATGAGAATTGGTAATGAACTTCTAAAATACCTATGCAAGCATTTTTGTTCAACGGATGCTTCCTCATCTCTTTAGGCATTTAAATGGTATCTCAGGCTTATATCAAAATAATAAAGAGCTAAGAAGTGTTGTCCACAGACTTTTTGTGGAGTAAGGCTTCACTGCATAGAAAACTGGTCTGTTGATTTCTGGTATCAGTCTATTGAGTATTCTATTAAAAAGAGCAACAACAGAATCACAGAATGGCCAGGTTAAAAGGGACCTCAGGAGATCCCAATCCCCCTGCCAAAGCAGGTATGCCCAGATCAGGTTGCACAGGAACCCTCTGGGAAGGTATTGAAATTTTTCAAAGAATACAATTCTACAAGCTCCCTGGGAAGCCTTCTGCAGTGCCCTGTCGCCCTGTAATTAAAGATGTTCTGGTTTTTATCTATTGCCCTTTGTCCTATCACTGGCCACCACCAAGAGCCCAGACCCAAACCTCCATACTTCAGATATTTACATGATCCCCTCTCAAGATTCTCTTTTCCAGGCTAAAGAGCCCCAGGTCTCTCAGCATCTCTTCATATGAAAGATGCTCTAGTCACCTAATCATCCTCATGACCCTACACTGGACTCTCACCAGTAGTTCTCTGTCCCTCTTGAACTGGGGAGCCCAGAATTAGACACAATACTCCAGATGCAGCCTCATCAGAGCAGAGGTGGAGAAAACCCCTCTTCACTTGCTGGCTACACTTTTTAATGCATCCCAGAACAACTTTCTCAGCCACAAGTGCACCTTGCTGGCTCAAAGGTGAACTTGTCCATGAGCACTCCCAGACCCTTCTCCACAGAGCTGTTTTCCAAGAGGTCAGCTGGTAATCTGTACTGATGCATGTGGTTATTCCACCCAAGGTGCAGGACTTGCCCTTGTTGAACTTGATGAGGTAAACAGTAGTCATTATGACACTCAGAGAGGTTCATTTTTATGTCTTGATGCCCTTGTACAAAACGGTAGGTCAACAATTCAGTTGTATCTGAGCCCTTGAATATACACAATGCTTAACACAACACTGGAGAGATGTGATATGCTGCAAAGATTTTCCAAGATTTAGTTTGTTGCAAAGCCACCCAAGGAGATTGTTTGCCCTTGGGCTGGTTCTTTCCTCTCCTTTGGAAAGTGAGAGGAGGTTGGTGGTCAGACTTCCCAGGTGGCTTACATATAATACTTTTTTAGGAAGTACTAAAACCGAAATACTTTATTTTGCTACTTTTTTTTTTTTTTTTCACACATCATTGTTTCACTTGGGAGCAGAAACCCTTTTCTCATCTGTTTTTTCAGAACAAGTCATCTCAAGGGTTTCAGTAAGCAGGAAATGCAGAAAAAAAATCTGTTGAATTGCTCCTGAAAAACTACAGTCTGTGGGCTTTAAAATGTTCCCCTAGTATTTGCATTATTCCCTAAACATAAACATGCCTTGTGTAAAACACTGAGCAATAAAAATAATTTAGATGTTAAGGTGACTGACAAAGTATTTAAGTACGACCACTGCTGTTACTTTAGAAACCCAACATGGATTTTATTCACATCCATCCAACTTTTACGTGTGAAGGTTCCCTTGTGTCACCACTGGAAACCATCGAGAAGCTCCACAGAGAGGTAAGTGAGTGAGTCTCAAAAAAAACAAGACTACATTTGAACTTTTGTTCCTTTTTTCCTTTGGAGTGAGGAAGTTGTTGAAAGAATACAGTAAGTGGGAGAACTTCAACTTTTCTCCTGCAGACACTGATGTTCTAACAAGCACTTCTGGCACACTAAAATTTCACTGGGCATTTTCTTAGACATAAACAGCTCTTAAGAGAACAAAGTGTTAAGACGTTTTCTACTTTCAGGCCCTGAACTCATCCTACCTGTAATTCCACCAAAGATCCTCTCTGCAGCTGGCAGTCCCTCCAGCACTGGCCAAGGTTTTGGCAAGGGGTAACTGCAGTGTGGTGGGTGCTTCTGGAGAGGATCAGGTTTCAGGAAGGAGTTAAGACCAGTGTTAAGTTATGAAGTGCTGCTGTTTGTCTCCCAGTAGGCAGGAGAAGAAACAACAATGAAAGCAGTACTTTATAGACTTTTACTGCAAGAAGTGAAACAGTGTGTGGTACTGAATTGCTCCCCCTCACCACAGAAAGGTCACCTTTGGAAATGGAGAGTCCAATGAGTACGAGGCTTGGGTTTTTTAGTTTAAGACAGATCTTGTTCCTATATGAAACCCTTGGGAAAGCAGCTAGCTCTAGGTATGCAACATGTCTTTCGAGAACCAACTCATGCATGCCGCTGCTACACTTATAGAACAGGCAATGGTTACCTGGAATTCCTCCCTTACAGATGCAAAGGGAAACAATGTCTGAAAGAAATATGCAGAACTACCAAAGCAACGTGAAGGAGCACTGCAGGGGTGGAGAAGCACACAGACAATGTGAAGCTAAAACAGGCAGAAGAGACCCCAGAATTCTGAGCAGCATGACAGAACCAAGGAGGGTGTGCTCTGCTGCATGTAAAGGCTTACACTTTTAGATTGAAAAAGGTACTGAAGATCTTCCTGTAACAACAATAACGTGATCTGTTCTCCTTCCTCACTTCTTCCACCAACACAGAAAGAAAAGCATCTGTTGCAAATCACAATCACAACTACTAATTCACAAATTTCCTTGTGATGCAAATGTAAGTTAAATTTCTGCATCCATAAAACACATATTTGCAAACTTGTTCATGCACAGATTTAACAAAAAATTGTATTAGTTGATTCAGTTTCTTCTATCATAGTTGGAGAACTGCAGTCTGTTACCCTGACATGAATTGTGCCAGTTCTCAAGAGGCAAGCCAGTAAGTCAAGTAAGAGAAGGCTACCAGATGGGTTTTTATGAAAGAAATACCTGCACAGTGTTTCACATATGCTTTGCACTTTCTAGTTTTCCAAAAGCATTTTGTAATTCTTCACATGTTGTGAAATCTCACAGAAATGGTGAAAGCACATTTTTTATGAAGCGTCTCTGAATACATCAAATTAGAAACGATAGATTGATATGCTGTGTTAACTGCTGTTCACTGACAGTGATCAATTTCTGTGAAACAATACAACTTCACAGACATCAGACAGTCTTCCAGCAGGTCTACCATGAAAAAAAATCACTTCCAGTGAATTTATTTTTTATTGTGACCCTGAATTACAATAAAAGCAACATGTTAATGAAAGGTTTTTATGTTTTTATGTAACCTAAACTTAGAACTAGACTGACACAGATCACACTTCCTTGTAATAACCCAGAAATTCTGGATTTTCAGCTGTTTTCAGTGTGTGGGACAAGTAATATCAAGACATGTAAATGGCATCTTTGGCCATTGAAAGTGATGTACAATGTCCCAGTGCAGCAGGACCTGATCAAAAAAAAATAGTTTTATCTCCAGAAAGAGGTGTGAAAAACAAAACTTATTTTTCCACAACTCTCTGTGCTTTCGTACATTACTGACAAACCACTTTTTTTTCCTACATTGTTTCTCTGTCAGATATCAATCTCCTCTAGGGCTAAGAGGGAGCAACCTGGACTTTGACCTCTGTTCTTGACCATGACTAAATGGCTAACAGCCTGAACTCTGGTCAGGTTGCTATAGTGTGAAACATGACAGTCAACACTTTCCCTATTTGTGATGATGACGCACTGTGCAGAAGAAGTCCAAATTGACTCTCCAGGTGCTGCTGATACAAAGCACATTTGAAATCACTTGCACAATCAAGTTCCTATTTTAATTGTTTTTAGAGAACAAAACATAATTTCAGCAACATCAGTGTTCCCTTACACCTGCCAAAAACATGAGAGTACAAAAATCACCCCTACCATTTTTAACTTTCTATATAGCCTATGCATTGTGTAGAGGTGGGAGTCTCTCAGCCAGAAAACAATCAATAAATAGCATCACTCAGCCAGTTTGTAAAGACATGCACATTAATGCCATACTTACCACTCCAACAGGAAAAGCTAGAACAGCCATCACCCAGTCACGGAGAGAAATGAGTTTTTTCAGCTGTCTTTCTTGTTCTTGACTATCATTTCCTTTAGTGAGAAGACTGGACAGGTCAGTCAAGACACAGATACCAAAGAAGACAGCCTGGATAACCTGCATGGAAGGAGAACAAATTCTTGAACACAAAGAATACCAGACCTTGGACAGAGAGTAGGCTGCACACAAGCACATGAGGAATATTGCCCATGGAATTGACATGAAGCATGGGACAACATCAGACTCTTAAATATAGAGTTTCTTCACATAAAAGCCAGATGTGCTTTGAGACTGAATGCCCTGAATGTTCACTGCATCCCATGTATGGGGAGAATTGGTTAAAGTGGAAGTGGAAGGACCATTGAAGTGGGATCTTCCACCTTCACCTCAGACAAGTGGCACCTGCCAAGGACTGAACTGCTGCCACTCCTTCCTGTTTTACTCCACTGAACTTGGCTCTAAAGCCACAGCATTTGCTACCCATGAAATGAAATGAAAGAAAAAACATGAGGCAGGAAGAAAGGCAGGAAGGAAGGAAACAAGAAAGGAAATGCAGAGATATATAACAGTGGATGGATTGCAGTACATTCCCTTTCTCAAATCTCCTTGTATGACTGAAATACTTGTAAATTCTGTCTGTAAAGCTGTGAACGACAGACGTTCAAATGGCCCCCCGATCTGCTTGCAATTCTGCTGCCACTGCTCTCCCCTCTCCAGGCTGCAACTACATATAATTTGCTTGATAAATAGATGAAGCAACATTACAAAACATTCCCTGAAGCCATGAAATGTGACAGACTACTAGTGCTAGAGCTGCGTATTATGCTAAAAAAGGGTATTACTACTTCAAATGGTTGCCTGAAAAAGTTACCATCTTTTACATAATCCCTGAAAAAAAGCATTTTACATAAAAGTTGGGGCTCCTTGGAGCTACATAATCACATGAACTCCTACTGCACTTTTTTATATTATTTGTTTGAAATAAGCACTTAGTAGGAAAAAAAACTTCCTGTACTAGTCCCTGTTTTCCACCAAACAGATGGCCTGCTTGGAGAGAAAGAATAGAAGAGCTAATTATGCATTTGCTTGACTTGAGATGATACCATCTACTATTCACTGAGAAGTGTGAATATCAAACAAGGAAAAAAAGATTTAAGATGGGACTGGGAAAAAAGAAAATATACCTAACAGTAATGAGATCAATCTGAGTGTTAAAAAGTTTAGGCTGAGTACCAGGAAATATTTCCTAACACTGAGCTCTATTAGACCATGAAATAGTTTCTCAGAGGAAGTGGTGGAAGACTCATGGCTTGAGTCATTCAAACTGATATTGGACAAAACATTCAATAATGTACTGCAGGGAACAGTGTTATGCTGGCAGGGCTTGGACAAGTGACTAATGGATTGTTTGCTGCTCTAACTATGATTCCCTGAAATGCTCTCTCTACAAAGAAACAGAGACTCAAACACTCACACACCCACTTTCCAAGGGAATTCAGATTGCACATCCACTAATCAATCACAAACTGAACAGCTTCTCTCCCCGTTATGCTATTATGAACGTAACATGTCAAGGAAAAATAGAATAGTATCACAGGACCATCAAATCATAGAATTGTTAAGATCTCTAAGATCCTTGAGTCCATCCATAGACCTAATATCACCATGGTCATTAAACCATGTTCTGAAGTGTCGTGTCTAAATGGTTTTTGAACACCTCCAAGGATGGTGACTTGACCATCTCCCTGGGAAACCTCTTCCAGTGCCTGACAATTCTTTCAGTAAAGACATTTTTCATAATATCAAATCCAAACCTCCTCTGGTGTAACTTGAGGCCATTTCCTCTTGTCAGGTCTCACATCAGCTTCCTCTACTCCAGACTGAACAATCCCAGTTCCCTCAGCTGCTCCTTACAAGACCTGTTCTCCAGGTCTTGCTTCTTCAGCAACTCAATGTCCTTCCTGTAGCAAGAGGCCCCAGAATGAACAAAGTATGCAAGGTGTGGCCTCTCCAGAATCCCCAGGTCTTTTTCTGCCAGGCACTTTCCAGACATTTGCCACCAAGCCTGTAGCGTTGCATAGGGTTGTTGTGATGCAAGTGCAGGACCTGGCACTTGGCTTTGTTAAATCTCATACAAATGACGTAGGCCCATCTATCCATTATGTCCAGAACCCTCTGCAAAGCCTTCCTATCTTCAAGAAGATCAACACTGCCACCCAATTTGGTGTAATTTGCAAACTTACTGAGGGAGCATTCGATTCCCTCATCCAGATTACTAATATGTTAAACAAGACTGTCCCCAAAACTGAGCCCTGAGGAACACCACTTATGGCAAGCTGCCAACTGGGTTTATCTCCATTCACCACCACTCTTTGGGCCTGGTCAAGTAGACAAGTTTTTACCCAGAGAAGTGTCCACTCATCCAAGTCATGAGCAGCCAGTTTCTCCAGGAGGATGCTATGGGAGACAGTGGTAAAGGCTAAAGCCAGGTAAACAATATTCACAGCCTTTCCCTTATGCATTATGTAGGTCACCTTGTCACAGAAGCAGATCAAGTTCATTAAGCAGGAGCTGCCCTTCATGAACCCATGCTGACTGGACCTGATTACCTAGTTGCCCTGAGCATGCTGCATAATAGCACTCTAGTTGATCTGAAGCATGACCTTCCCTGGCACCAAGAACAGACTGACAAGTCAGCAGATCCCTGGGCCCTCCTTCTAGCCCTTCTTGTAGGTGCGTGTCACATTTGTCAATTTCCTTCACAGTTAGTCAGGACTGCTGATAAACGATGGAAAGTGGCTTGGTGAGCACTTTTGCCAGTACCCTTGGGTGTATGTCATCCAATCCCATAGGCTTGTGTATGTCTAGGTGATGCAGCAGGTCACTAACCAACTCATTTGAATCATGCAGGCTTCATTCTGTTCCACATTCTTCCAGCTCAAGGGGCTGAGTACCCAGCAAACAACTAGTCCTTCTACTAAAGACTGAGACAAAGGCGGTATTGAGTACCTCAGCCTTTTCCTCATCCTTGACCACTATATCCTCCCTTGCATCCAAGGGAGTCTGGCAACCAGCCTCTGAAAAAGGTTGAAGTCTGCCCACTGGAAGTCCAAGGTGGCAGTTCTGCTGAGTTCCCTTTTACTCCTCTATCAATCAAAACCTCTACCATTTCACTGTGCCCAAGATGGCCTCCAACCGTCACATCACTCACAAGTCCTTCTCTGTTCACAAAGAGCGGGTCCAGCAGGGCACTTTCCCTAGTTGGTTCCCTCACCAGCTGTGTCAAGTTATCCTCCACACACTCTAGGAACCTCTGGGACTGCTCCCTCTCTGCTGTGTTATATTTCCAGAAGACATCAGGGGAAGTTGAAGTCCCCCATGAGAAGAAAGGCCATCACAAGGAATAACAAAATTCGGAAAGGGGAAGAAAGTACCCGAAGATTTCAGAGAGTAGGTATGAAGCAATTAAATTTTTGTACAAAAAGCTTAAAAAATAAAAAAACATATAGAAACAAGACAATTACACACTGAGTACATTCATAGCCAATGAAAAATCATATAGTGTTCTGGCAGGAACAGTTCCCACTTACTCATACAAATATAATGCATGTACTTTCACTCTAATTCTTCCTTTCCTTTCTACTGTGTGCAAGAAAACTCTTCTGATGCCTATCAACATCTAGGATTAGACTAAAGACTTTCCAGAGCTGCATGAGTCCAAGCAGCATAAACGGAACAGTCAGAGTCAGTAACTACTCGCATCCTCTGTGGGTCTGGCAGAAAAAAACCGTAGCATACAGCTACTGGTGCTTTAAGGTATGAAACAAATTTTTAAAGTCCATGCTCCTGGGTGTGAATTGTGCCTAAGAAATGTGAAAAATTCACAGCAAGGGAGTAGAAACTCCCTTGAAACAGTATTCTCCAAAGTGCCCTAGAGTTACCTCAGATTTAGGACCTTGTTTTGAAAATCTTCAAGCTGTGAATTTATACCAGAAACAACATTACTTCAGGGGAATTATCGTACAATTTTGCCTCTAACTAGAGTTTGAAGAGAAACAGTGATTCAGAAAATGGCAAATACAAATTTGACAGGAAACAGTCATCTCTTCCTTATAACATGTAACAGTGACAGGGGCAGAAATTTGTAACTAGACTATGCAAAACCAAGGAAATCATTAAACCGGGTATAAAAACTAACTTACTGCTGACCCTGTTTTCTCTATTGAAGCCTACAAAGGCCACTGCTGCTATAATTGATACTACAATAAACACCCATTAAGCTGTGATAACAAGAAGAAACAGAAATGACTACTACAGGTATTTTAGTAATACAAAACTCTAAGCAGTGAAAACATTTCAAGTTGCTTCAGGAGAAAATAGCTATGAAAAGACAAAATCGAGCAGCTCAGAAACCTTCTCAAACAGTGATATCTATCCAGGTTGTCTGTGTGTGTGTGTGTTGGGGTTTTTTTTTAATATATAAATTGTTCTTATGAATGATTGAAGTAAACCGGTTGTACATGTCTTGTCTCCCACAAGAAAATAAAGACTTACTTCAGTAGGACATTTTTCCACAAGGTGCACACTGCAGGAGAGCAGCTAATGACCTACCCATATTCCCCCTAATTCTACTTCTTAGAGACAGACAGAAAACTTATATCCTCATAAACTTTTCCTCAGGGCACAGAGACTCCCTTCTCTCCTATGCTGTGGGGTTTCACAGGGCAGACTAAATCTCTGCACAACTGAGGTCAATGGAAATTCTGTCACTACTCTTTCCAAGGCAGACTACTCCCATTACATTTGCTGAATCTAGGATTTCATTGCCTGTGGACTCATTCTCTTTCAAGCTCATTCCCATAGTCCAAAGCACTCCTTAGAGCTCAGGGCAGAAGAAATGTAGAAGTCTGTGCAAGCACTACTATTATGTACTACCATTACGTACTGTGCACAGTTCTGGAGCCCCCAGCACAGGAAGGACATGGAACTGCTGGAGCAAGTTCAGAGGAGGGCCACAAAGATGATCAGAGGGTTGGAGCAGCTCTCTTATGAGGACAGGTTGAGAGTTTGGGTTCTGCAGCCTGGAGAAGAGGAGGCTTCCAGGAGACCTTATAGTGGCCTTCCAGTATCTGAAGGGGGTCTACAAGAAGGCTGGGGAGGGACTATTGACAAGGTCTTGTAATGACAGGAGAAGGGGCAATGGGTTTAAACTGGCAGAGAGGCGATTTAGACTGGATGTTAGGAGGAGGTTCTTTACAGTGAGGGTGGTGAGACACTGGAACAGATAGCCCAGGGAGGTTGTGGCTGCTCCGTCCCTGGAGGTGTTCAAGGCCAGGTTAGATGAGGCCTTGAGTGACCTGTAATAGTGGGATGTGTCCCTACCTATGGCAGGGGATTGGAACTAGATGATCTTTGAGGTCCCTTCCAACCTTACCATTCTATGATTCTATGATTATTCATGGGTAGCTTTTCCTCTGTCTGCATTTGCAAATGGAGAATACACTGGCCTCAAGTTACTGTTTTTTGAGATTAACAGCGTTTACAAATAATTCGATGTACCCCTCTATGAAATAAAGCATTTGAGTAGTCTGACAAGCCAGAATAAAACAGGAGAGCCACATTCAAAAAATCTATTTTAAAAAAAACAACACACAAATAAACAAAAAAACCCAAACAAATAAAACAAAACCATAAAACACACCACAAATGAAAAAACAACAACAGAAGAGCACAGGAAATTAATTTTTACATGTTCCAAAATACTATGTGTCAGGGGTTACACGAAATGCATGCTCATGTGTGTGTACACACGTGTACCCGTATCTCACTTACAAGGTAAGCTTCCATGGTTAAGACTGCATTTAGAAAAGAGATTTAATGTATAGAAAAGATATTTAATATTTAGAAATGAGATTTAAATATAACCCATACTATCAGAAGATTAATTAATACTACGGTATCAGGGAGACCTGGCTAATGTCTGGGGACTGGGATGGCAGGGATGTAGTCAGGGCCCATCTCACCCTTTGCCAGGAGCAGGGCAGCAACAGGCATCAGGGCAGTCCCAGCCCCAGGCAGCAGGCCTCTCCCTGGGAGCAGCTCACCAGCTCATGTGTGAGGGGCAGACATAACCTGACTCATCAAAGCAACACTCATGTTTAAGACAACCCTTGGTTTTCCACAGGAATATGAAAGTTTAGCTCTACCAGCATGCAAAATTGCTGAAAGCTGTAAATTCTCATGTATTTCTGATTTCACAATGCAATATACAAGAAACATTCTGATTCTCATTTTTAAACCACAGGAATATGATTTGTAACCTCAGAGTATCTGTTACTGTTTCTTTTTACCTTGTGCCACTTTAGCTTCCATTCCTCCAGCCTTTAGACATTATTATTATTTGATGTGTGAATGCACTAAGCTTCAGCAATTAAGAAGACTGTACTTTAAGAAACACTCAAATAATTTAAGTCTGATTTCAATCTCTCTGCCTGCTATAAACAAAACTGATTGGACTCCGTCTTGGGACCATGCTTGGTCTGGGCATATGCTGGCATGTGCGGACAGCCTGCACCCCACAGCAACAGCTCAATTATCTCCAGTTGCAGTATACAGAGTAAATCCAGATTAAGCAGAGAATAACAAGGTATTTTTAACAGAAAATGCACTGTGTTTACAGAACAAAGTCATGGGCTGGAGCTGTTTGTTAAATCTGTTACTGCTCTTGACTATATGAAGCTAGTGATTCCTCTTGTCCATAGCCAATCCAAGGTTACTCACAGACACATGGCTTTTATTCTCGTCAGTTCTCCTCCCCTCACTCTATCTTTGTTTTATAACAGCAAGCAGATGCTGGACAATACACAATCCAGTATAAATTTTTTTCTCAGGAAAGCTGCTGACTTCAGATGAGGAAAGGGTAAATCACAGATGAAAGAGAGATAAATAAAATCAAGAAGCAACATCATTTTAAGCACTATAACACAATATCTATATGTATAGGTCTAATCACTTAGCTGTGAATGGGGACAAAGCTGTGTAAACTCATGAGGCCTTGTGTTTCTGAGAAGACAGATGCACTTTAAAATTCTGCCTGTTGGACCATAAGATGTGTTTTGGTCTGGACAGATGAAAAAGCAACATTTTGTGTATGCTATGCTACTTAATTAACAAATCAGAAAACCAAAATGTCCATAAAATGTAATTTTTAAAGCACTGCATTTCAGCATCTATTAGAATTCATGATTTTCAGCACATGAAAAAAAAAAAAAAAAAAGTATAACCATAGTGCTAGCACCTCTTCCTTTCTCTCTCCATTTAAAACCCAGGAAAAAAACATTACTGGGTTACACTTTCTGAAGAAGTTAAGTCTTAGACTGTTCTGTCTTAGCATAACTCTTTACTGTGTTGTAAAGGTTTCAAAAAATCTAAATCACTGTTCTTGGAGAGGTAACATCATTATGTTAAGACGGTTTTAAAATCAGTTTTCTTTTTAGTACTTTTATATGGACAAACATATTATTCCTTACTACAACAAGCTAAGCTGAAATTTGATAAATTAAAAAAATACTTGGAAATGTTTTCATTTTTAAAGGCAAAAAAGGGCATGTTTAGTTATTCTTTTTACATGAGTAAAATATCCTCAATAAAAAGGCTGCCACAGTGGACAACTAAGGAATTGATTTTCAAGTGCTACTATATCTCAGCTGTGTTGCATAGATAACATTTCCAACATGATCTCAGCATGACAGAGTGTATGCCATCTGGTTCAGAAGTGCTAACAGTGTGGAATCCACTGCCATGTATCAGATGAAGAGATGGAATGGACAACTACAGAATACACTAAAGCAATATGAACAATAGTTTCACCAGATGCTGGGAATGTGTTACATTTTCTTATACTTGTGTACTTCCTCTCCAACACTATGTCAATCCAGTCTTCCTTTCTCTAAGCACAGGTATTTTCTGGATGTTTCTAAGTTACAGATGTCTGGGTATCTTACTTTGATCTTAGCTAATACATTCACAAAAGCACTAAGCTCATTGTTACAGTATCTAAGAAATTATTGTTCTATTTATATATTTTATCTTTTTGATTTTAAATTGCTTTGACTAAACTAATTTTCTAATAATCCCCATCTTCTTCCTTACTCTCTTGCACTGCATATAGAAAAACTGCCATTACTACTTACTGTATCCTGCTTTAAGACAGTGTAATTTCATTAAACTTATATAATCCATTCAGCAAACATGTATAACACAGTTTATTCAGAATAGATTATGATTTTATTAGGTTATATCTTTTATGTTTTTCTTTGCTAAAGCTTAATCTTATTAGGATTATACACTGCACAGAGGGCTATGTCATTATTTTGGCTTAAATGCTAATTTTACACATATCAGGGTGATTGGTATACTCTGCAGGAGTGGCCTTGCAGTTAACCAGGCAAGAAATGGTAGATCCCTAGACAATGTTTGGGACAGTTAACTGAGAAGACAAGACTTGCTCTGCAGCTGTCTGGGCTAACCAGAACTTCAGGATAGGGTTTATGATGGCTGGAAAGTCCCTACCACTTTTAAAGTTAATTATCCTTGAAAGAAATTACATTTTATTAAGTACAGAACTTTCTCAAAAAAACAGCCTTCTTAAAACTTCAGAAACTTTTGCACTGCACCATTTATGTTTAGAGATTGTTTGAAAACCATTAGAGAGAAGTAACTTTGACAGACCAAATTCAAAAACAAAGTTACATAGAAGTTTTAAAAAGAGACTGGTTTTGGTTTTTATTTCCTTTTTAATCAATAAGGTAACAGCTGTCTTCTAAATCACTGAATTTAGAAAAGGTCACGACTGATGTATCTCAGCAACAAGATGACAGACCTGGAAACGCAAGCGAGAAAGACACAACAGACTTCTGTGACATTGCAGCCTCAGTGCTGTCCTACCATGGCTATAGGAAATAAAAGATTTTAATCTGTTTCCTGAACTCTGTGAAAGCAGTGATGAATGACTTCTCACACCAGTTCAGTAAGGCAAGCTATTACGAGATATTGTCTCAGTCGGGTAATTCTCCCTCTCTCCAGGGAAGGGAAGGGAAGGAAGCATTGGAGAGCTTTATCCCACCTCTTTATCCATCCAGCCTACCTACAACACACAAACTCAGACATAATTTTCTACACTAATTATAAAGCATGTGGTTCGGTGAAAGGTGATCTAACATGTTGTACTGTCCTCATAACAAGACCAACCTTTACTCAACATTTCAAGCAAGGTACTGTGTGTTATAAAGAGTTGTATTTCAGGGAAAAAAGAAAAAAAAAGAAAGAAAAAAAGACAAAAGTAATTCTCAGTATCTTATATCTCTAAAGAAAACATGGGAAAACTCCTGATATAAGTTTACTACATTTAAATGAAGGGAGGTTGAGCATTCAGTAGGTGTGTGACCATCACCAGATGGTAACATTTCCCTGCTTTCATTTGTTTGCTTTCTCATTAATAAATCTCAAAGGAAATTACAGACTTGTTTCCTGGTTGCCATTGGCGAAAATGAGGCAGTGAGAACCAAGCTGGCCAAGGTTAGGCAGCAAGGCAGTAAGGGATCCAGAGGATGAACTCTGGTGCCTTGATCACTACGTAGTCCCTTAGACATTAGACCAGGCTGTTTTCCACACATCTGCACTCACACTTGCCGTGATGGTCATTCCCACCGCTTACTAGGGAAACACTCCCAGTTTTATTGGAAAAAACAGCAAGTACCTTTTCATTTCCACCAAATGCAGTCATACTATTGTTGGCAGAAATCCAAATACTTTTCCTCTCAAGTAGATTATATTCATTGTAGTTTTCAAAGACTTCGTTTGCTTCATTGTGTCTTCCAAATTCTTCCAATGGTCACAACTGTTATTCTGACTAGCTGACCTACTTATGCAAACCAGCTGGAGTTATTAAGGTCTCAAACATAACGGCTTATGGCCAATACACCATTCTTATACCTTAGTTCATAAAAGCAAATCCTGATTCTGAGCAACACAAGGACTGAATAAATATTTTTAATTTTTCCATCACTTGTTCTGCTCTGTATGAACAAGGTCAATGAGTGGTACTACTGACAGGAAGCATGGTCCTTTGGGTTCCTCTTGGCAGGAAAAGCACTTTGCAAGTAGTAGTTTGTAGATGAGGCAGCCTAGCACAAAAAAGTAAAACCAAAATCATCCATGCTTATCAAGAGACAAAGCTCACTGGTCAGCTGGGCAGATCAAATCAAGATATGTCCAAAGCATCAAGTGGTTATCAGACTAGACACTAGGAAACTTTTTTTCACTGACAGAGTGGTCAGGCATTGGAATGGGTTGCCCAGGGAGGTGGGTTAGTTACCCACCTACCCCTTAGTTTTAAGCTCATTTGGATGTGGTGTTTGGGTATATATGGTTTAGGGGTGAACCTTGCATAGTAGGGTTATTGGTTGGACTTGGTGATCCTGAGGGTCTTTTCCAACCTGAATGTTTCTGTGATTTTGTGATTCTGCTTTAACCTCTCGGTACTCCAACACTGATGCCTCCATGCACCAGGTAAGTGTATGCACGTGCCGTCCGAATTAGCACTGTAGCTGTAACTATAACGCAGCTGGGGATGAGGGCTGTGCCCCAGAACAAGCTCAGAGTGCTGAGTCACTTAGGAACTCCCTGGGCAGTCCCGGGAACTCCCCAGCTAGTTTCTGTTGAGATGAGATAATTGACTGACAGCTACAGGAACCTGCCCGGGGCAGTCCTGGTTCCACCAGAGGTCTGAGTGATCGACAGAACTCCCCAGACGTCCCAGTCCCTGTTAACAGAACAATCGACTGCGTGATGGGGACCGGGGAGGCAGGGAGCTCCAGCCAGTCCTGGTAACAAACCAGGCGGGTCCTGCTTTGCAGACATAAAGTAAACCATAGAATCATTGAGGTTGGAAAAGACCATCAGGCCCAACCTAACACTACCAAGTCCACCACTCAACCATATGCCTGAGTATCACATCTTCATGCCTTTGAAATATCTCCAGGGATAATGACTCAGTCACTTCTCTGGGCAGCCTGTTTCAGTGCTTGACGACCCTTTCAATGAAGTAATTTCTCATAATGCCCAGTCTAAAACTCTTCTGGTAGAACTCGAGGCTATTTCCTCATGTCCTATCACTTGCTACTAGGGCAGAGACCAACCTCCACCTCACTACAACCTCCTTTCAGGTAGCTGTGGAGAACAATAAAGTCTCCACTCAGCCTCCTCTTCCCCACACCAAACAACCCCAGTTCCCTGAGCTGTTCTTCAAAAGACTTGTTCTCCAGACTCTTTGGCAACTTCATTGCCCCTCTTTGGACATATTCGAGGACCTCAATGTCCTTCTTGTAGTGAGGCACCCAAAACTGAATGCAGTATTTGAGGTGCTCCCCAGCTAGTGCTGAGTACAGGGGCATGATCACTTCCCTAGTTCTGCCAGCCACACTATTTCTGATGCAAGCCAAGATGCTGTTTGCCTTCTCAGCCACATGAGCACACTGCTGGCTCATGTTCAACTTGCTGTCATGTTCAACAGCCCCAGACCCTTTTACTGAGCAGCTTTCCAGTCACTTGTCCCCAAGCCTGTTGTACTGTATGGGGTTGTTATGACCCAAGGACAAGACCTAGCACCCTAGTAGCCAATTTCTCCACAAGGATTCTGTGGCAGACAGTGTGAAAGACTACTGAAATCTAGGAAGACAACACCCACAGCCTTTCCCTCATCCACTAAGCACCTTGTCATAGGAGATCAGGTTAGTACAGCAGGACCTGCCTTTCATAAGCACATGCTGATTGGGCCTGACCATCTGGCTGTCCTGGATGTGCCATGTGATGGCTCCACAACCTTCACTGGCACTGAGGTCAGACTGATATGCCTATAAGTTTCACAGATCTTCCTTCTGCCCTTCCTGTGGAGAATTGTCACATTCGCTATATTCTAGCTCACTCAGACCTCCTCAGTTAGCCAGGACTGCCAGTAAATGACTGAAAGCGGTGAACACTTCCATCACCTCCCTCAGTACCCCTGAAGGATCCCATCCAGTTCCAGACTTGTGTGCACCTAAGTAGTGTAGCATGTCACTAACCATTTCCCCTTGGATTATAGAGGCTTTATTCTGCTCCCTGTGTCTGCTTCCCAACTCAGGAAGCTGGATACCTGAAGGGTGAACTGACAGATACTATTTATCTACATCTGTCATTGGATAGGACAATTTTTTTGCACATAGTTGAGACGATTTTAAGTACAAACTCATCATTCATGTCCTGGAGTGTTCGTGTGGGCCTGAGGCCAGCTGGATTGTAAGAATTCATCAGACCACAGTTTGGGGAGTCTGATCCAAATAACCCCGAAGTGCTGTCACAAGGGCACTTGCAGCAGAGATTCCTATCTGGACAGAAACTGGCTATACTGTCACAACAGTGATAACAGTAACACCAGAACTGGTGACAACAGTAACACCAGGGTGTTACCTCAGGCAAAAAAATCAAAATAAATCACTTCCTTTAGCTAACACTTAAACCAGTGCATGTGTGACATGGACCAGAACAGTCTCCTAAGAAAATCAGAGCTTACCACCATGTAAACTGCCCACAGTCAAATCCCACACTGGTTTAAAACATTATTCCAGACTGTAAGGGCATTCATCCAAGTAAATATCTGACACCACTGCCAGATTTTATGTAAGATGCCTCTAATTCTGGCTTGTAGAATACAGACTCTTTTCTCTAAATACGTAATAAGTAAGTACATTCCAGTATTCTGCCCTATTCCTTACAATACAAAAATGCTGGTCATACAGATAACGCTCATAAATGCTTGTGATTTCTTTGCCATGCCTATTTATTTATAATCTGGCTGTAGTCCATTGCAGCACTAGGCACAAACACTACTGCAACAGAACAAGGACCTCTCCTGTCCAGACCATCTGTAATCATGAAACATGAAACTTCACACCAGAGGCCCAGAGCACAGCTGCTGACCAGTTCTGTCAGAATGCCTGTCCTGAGACATTCAGTTCTAACAGTGAAACCAGGTCATGTTCAATCTCTAGCTTCAGATCAGCCTGGAATCCTGGCTCAAACCCATTATGAATATCACACAACACACCCTGATCAGGAGTCTGGACCTCTCTACTGTCACAAAAGCAAGGCTAAACACTTGATGCTAAGCTAAGTCCAACCCGGGTGCTGTCTAACAACTGCCACATCGGGCTGTTTGGTATACGTTCAGAAAAACTTGGTTTGGATTAGGGACATTCAGGTGTGATGCTGCAAAGGGGTTTTTAGACATCTGGTTCCCAAAATGGAAAACACAGCTCGCACACAACACTCCACCTCCAAGAAGTAGACCATAAAGCAGGATGGTATTTAAGGAAAAATATATCTGGGTATAGTAAGGAAAGAAGTATGTCTGGAAACCCAGCCCCTTCCTGTAAGGCACGCACATGCAGCACTAAAGTCACTTTGGTCAGTTCCTTATGTGAGACTGGTGCTCACAGCTTGAAGCCCAAAGAGGGTCTAAGTGTTTAGGAAGTCAATCCTGATCTTTGGGGACTGCTTGTTGTAACATATTGTGAAAAGAAAAGACAAATTCCTGGTATCGACTTTTACGTGACATAAAGTATACTACTTGCTGAGTGATTCACCTTCTGCACCCATTTTAAACCAAAATAAGCTTAAAGAATAATTCCTGCCTTCAAGAAGATGCACACTGCTGACAATACCAAAGGGTATGATGTTCAGTCTTCTTAAGTTGTGCTTAAGTAGGAGAGAACCCATAGATGCCTTTGGAGACTTATACTGAAGTTCCAGCCCTTTGCCTAGATTTCACAGGAAAAACTGTTTGCTAAAATACTTTATCTGGACCTAGAAATAGGTATCAGAAATCTGATCTTCTGTACCATCCTCCTTCTCCACACAATGTGCAAACTGGACAACCATTCTTTAAGTATGTCTGTTTGTGCATGCTCAGTCTATCATTTTGCTTTTAAAATACTTGTTTTACTTGGTCAGAAAACAAACATATTTCACAGGCCTTGGTGCAAGCACAGACATCTCACATTTCTTCATGTGTTACTGAAAGTTCAAGGAAAACACAAGCCAGAGGTGTTTTCAAATTTCACTTGACTCAATCTGTTACCTCATTCTTCTCACTCCACTGAATGGAAGAGGCACATATGAGCTCTGGGCATATCCAAACCTCTGTATTATTCTGCTGTCAAGACTGGACCATTTGACTTCTTCATTTCTATTTATAAACACAGTCAGGTATTACAAGAGCCAGACTATTTAACCATGAAGACTGTCAAAACAGATAATGTATTGTGTCTCACTGAATTACAAACTGGCTGAGTGCCTAGCCTTTTGACTGCAAAGGTCCACTGCAAAGCTCCATATAGCTCCAGCAATGTCTTCTATCTGCTTCAAAAAGTTCAAGGAAGTTCTGAAAATCAGATAACTGTGAAATGACTGTATGGATCATACAAATTATATTTTTTAATCTTTCTGTTGCTTAACTGCATTTAGTTACTGTATCTGATGCCAACTTAGAAAGAGTATAACTGCACTGGAAAATGTAGCTGATGACTTTCACTCTAACAGATGCCACTCAGCAGTGATCTCTCATGGTATCCACACATATATGTGCCCAGAGAAGTAAGGGTGTTACCTTACAGTGGAACTAGTTCTCTTTTCCTTATTTATTTAGGGAGCATATACACAGTGTGATTAAAGTTAACACCACATTTTAAAGAAGCTAGTAGTCAGTATAGTAGCAGTTACAACACAGAGACTGATATTATGACCACAAAACACTGTTTGACTCAGTGATGGCATCTTCTGGATCTTCTTCTAAAAATATCCAATGCAGAACATTAATGACATTTAAGTGGGTTAGCATTGGTTAATAAATCCATTTTTAAAATGCAATAAAATCTACAAGCAAATCTAATATTGGTAGGAAAAGATACTCTTTTGAGAGGAGAACAATGAAATAAAGCCATAATCCTGAAGAGTCACACTGACTCAAAGTTAAAACACTAAGCTTGCCTTTATTGTATTGTGTTATTGTATCAGTCAATCTTTTGGAGGAAAATACCAACGAAATACTGCTTTGAATTATACGACATTTAGCATCCAATCATTAACCTGCACACATGTACTAAATAAATTTTCTAAACTTTCTAATAAAGATTTCTTTTTAAAAGGCAGAGTTAGTCTAGCTATGGGTGTAGCCAGAACATATCTTTAATTTAAAAGCAGTATCACATGACAGTAGTATCATATTGTTATTACTAGGAAAGCGTAACAGTGTGTAACATTGTGAATTTCATGTCTACAGTTGCAACATTTATATTAATGCCAAGATAAGGACACCACATCAATATGTAGTCAGCAAGTGCAAAAAATTACTCAATCTGTGTATCACAATGTTACTGTGGTATTATAAATCACTGAATCACAGAAACATCCAGTTGGAAGAGATCTCAAAGATCATCCAGTCTAACCCTCAGCCCAGCAGTGAAGGGTCAACACTACACCATGGCCCTGTGTGTCAAGTCTATGTGCTGCTTAAACACCTCCAAAGACAGTGATTCCACTGCTGCCCTGGGCAGACCATTCGGTCACCTTTTCAGTGACAAAATACTTCCTTCATCCAGCCTAAACCTCTCCTAGCACAGCTTGAAACTGTTCTCTCTAGTCTTCTCATTTGCCACCAATGAGAAGAGGCTGGCTCTCTCCTTGCTCTAACCTCCCTTAAGGTAGCTGTAGAGAGTGATGAGGTCTCCCCTCAGCCTCTTCTCCAGGCTGGAGCACCCCAGATCCCTCAGACACTCTTCGTAGGTCATGCCCTTCACAAGCCTTGTCGCCCTTCTCTGGACATGCTCCAGCACCTTAAATGTCTCTCTACAGACACTTTATTCTGTTTTTCTGCTGTTCCTACTTCCCAGATTTTCAGATTGAAAATGAAGACAGTATTAGAGGGACTCTTCCCTCTAAATGACTACTCAAGAAATCAGAGTCTGGAAGGACTTTACCTACTTCATTCTATGATTGTGTTTATTTTACAGCATTTAGAAAATCTGCATTTATTTTGCTCCTAGATGCAAAGACAGCCAGATCTGGATAGGGACTTTCTCTTCAATATTATCAGACTTTTATCATCTTATAGAGAAACTTGAAACTGATGAGGGATTAAAGAGATCATCCACTTATTTCTCATCTCATGTTCATATGATCTAAATGTCACACAGAAAGGGTTTTTTACATGGAACTGTCGGAAGCTAGCCTATTTAATGGTATAATTGTACATTATTTGGCTGTATAAATTGATTGTATACTGTAATATTTCTATCAAGTGGTGGTTTGTTTTTGTTTTTTTTTGGGGGGGAGTATTGGTTGTTGGATTGATTGTTTTGTTTTTTTCTTTAACAGGAACAGAAAATCATAAAGCAGAGACCAATTGTTTCCTGGTTATATTTAATAAAATTTGTCTCGGTCCTCAAAAACAATACAGTGTGCTTCCCCGGTTCCCACTTCTTTATTCTTCTTAATGATAACCTTTTACAAAGTACCAATAAAAGAGGTTTTCCTTGTATGTCAGTAATGACAACTGAGATGTTCCCTATCAGTGGCTATTCCTGAAGAAAGCAGAATTAGTACATCTGTTCATTTCATTGTTGCATGGGAGGAGCAAAAAGCAAAGCAAGCAAATTCACAGCAATTTACCTCTTTGTAGTTCAAACCATGGCTTTCAATTCAGTTTGAAAAAGACACTGCAAACACTACTGTAGCTGGTCCAAAGGAAAACAAAAGTAGTTTCTATATGGCAAGATATACTTAATAAGCAGTGATACATTCTGCGGGACTTCTCAGTTCTGGATTAAGAAAATTGCAGAGAAGTAAAGGCCTGAGGTGCTGCTGCCACATGAACATCTCAAGGAGTCACCCTGAATGCAACCTGCCAGTCAACCATATGCAGCACTCAGTAGTACTGTGGAATGTAACTAGACTTGTAAGGGTCAAACCCAAGAAACAGACTGGCAAACACTTCCCCTAAAGAAATAAAAGCATTGTTTTAAACTATGCCCTTTATATTTTATTATAGTAGAAAACAGTGCATTTACTTTATTTCTGACAATTAATATGGCTGGTGACATTCTGGAACATGCTAAAATTTCTCCAAGTATAATTCTGAACTATTTTAACTAAATAAATTAACTTACTTTGGATGTGTTGCATATCTAAAGAAAAGCTTTTAAAAAATACATTTTGTATTTGAATCTAACATACTGAACAATTGAAATGTTTTTTGTAGTAAGTAAAACTAGATTTAGTGCTTTTCACCATGCTCCACAAGATTTTAGAGGTAGTAGATATTATCCTCCCACACCTCATTGTTATTCACAGGTGAGGGGGAGGAAAACCAGCTTTCTTACTTTTTAAGTCCCAGTTGGTTTCTTGGTGAATTAAGTTCTCTTCATTATGTGTGAATGAAATAGTTATTGAACTAAACTAAAGAATAACAAGAAGCATCTACAGAGAAGACTAGTACTGTCAATAAAACAATACTGAAGCAAACTCTTAACTCTGGTGCTTAAACATTGCTTTCATTACTTCCTCAGTGAAGCTCTTAAAAACTTCAGTAATACATGCTCCAGCTCTAACAAGAATTACTGAAAAACTTGAGTACGTAGCCCATATTGAAAAAATAATCCAATATGCTGAATCAGGATATATGATGGATTTTGAGTGTGTTATATTATTACACTTCCAGGAAACATTATCACCAGTGAGATCCTTAGCAGACAACATATTCGAGCAGTTCTACAATACGACAGAAAGAGATTAATATTTAACTACAAAGAAGTATTAGCATACTGAAGAATTAATATTTTCAACCTACTAGTCAGGACTCAGCTGGACAAAGTCCTAGAAAACTTGGGTCAGGGTTAAGCATGATGTAAGCAAAGTATGGGACTAGATGACCTCACGGTTTACTCTCCTACCTGAGTAATCTTATGATAACATCAACCTGGGGCTTCACCTAAGGGAAAGTGTCTAGTCATGTTAAGGGCTGTGGAATTTCTTACTTGTTTTCAAAACATGGGTAACTAGAATTATTCCATGTGATCACAAAATTTTGAACACTTCTAGAGTGCTTTCACAGTTCACTGAAGGCCTCTACAGTCATTGCAGATTTAAGCTTCACATGATACTTGTGCTCAGACACTGCATCAGTAGCAGTTGGTCTCCTAAAGGTGTCTCTTAAAATGCATCACTCAATTTGAGGAGAGAGCAAAGAAGACAAGGGACACAGACCAACTGAAGATTTGAGTTTATACTTGCATAACAGACTGTCACTAACTAACATGTACTTCGTAGCATCTGATTGCTATTTTATATGTAACTGTTACTGACAGAAAGAGCTAAGACAAGTAACTGGTTACTTCGTTGCCTCTTGCTGTCTGAACAGGTCAGGAAGCTTTTACATACACACTTATGTGCCAGTACTGCCTTTTAAAGATGTTGTTTTTTTCAACTGTAATCACAGATTGACCTCTCACATCACTGGTAGCTGTTAGGAATCTGTTTCTATCTCCCTGAAATCAAGAGACACTGAAACCAGTAGCTTTGTATTTTACATGTAATCTTACAGCTCACTGTTTCCCAGTCATACAAAGAACTCTTACTGACATCCTGTGCCCAACTTTCTGTTCACATTAAAGTAATGCTATACATTTTTTGGGACAGTCATCACCATGGTATTTTTTCCTGGATTTTTCCACATCCTGGCATCAGCAAACTACCAATTCAGTTATCAACCAAGGCGCAAAAGGTTGATAAAAAAATTGTATGTTAAATATCTGTAAGGTGCACGTGAAATATAACACTAAGATATCTTCTCCAAAAATGGCTTATTAAAGCTTTGCAGGTAGTCTTTCCAACAACTAATGGTATATGATTAGAAGGTTTATCAACTGGGAGAGTGTTTCAAGGGTTTTAATTTCCATAGGTTGTCACTGGCAAGTGCGCAGTGTAGACAAGACACTAATAAAGTAGAATGATTATGTTTTATTTTCACTTTGTAAAGTCTTCTGTCAGTAAATATGCAAGAGACCAGATACGGGTGTAGACACACAGTTATTTTCTCTGTTGATGGTAAAAGCTGAAAACAAAGCTTCGATTTGTCCTGTCCAGTTTAACTTTTCAGACATGTACACTTGGAAAACTGCCTAGCCTCAAAAGGAGTCTATCATCCCTCACTACTTAACACTAGAGAATGAACCCTGAATCTTAATGCCTGTTCATGGTACCATAATCACACCTATTATGGGTGCAGAGATATATTCAGCTAGAAGAGAGAACAAAACCAAGGAGACTGTGGTAGAAAGGACTCTTGCTACCTCTCTCCTTACAATACACCATGCCCTATCTAAACCACATGCAGTACACTTTGCAAACGAGATTCAGCCATTGTCATTACACATCCTGTCGATTTTCCTCCTTTGTTTAGACCCTATTCTGGGTAGGATATCACAAGTATGCAATGTTCTTTGAGTTTTCTATTCCACTGAAGCTGGCAGTTGCCTAACTTCAAGTGCAGCAAAGCTTTTGAAAAATCTCAGTTTTCCTATTCATATGTGGCATGAAAAGCAAAGCCTATATGAAGGACTTCCAGACAGGTTATATTGAAGATTCATATTCAAGTCTTATAGACACTGACAGGTGAAATCAGATTTGCTGTTTTGGTTTGTTTGACTGTTTTTTATTTTTTATGTTTAGAAGACTTGATGAAATATGCGGATGCAAGCTTCACATCCTGCACATTACGATGAAAAACATTCTTTAGCACAGTTAAGTAATATTGCATTACTAGTTTATTTGAAGAAATTGTGAAGAAAAATCACACCTAGTAAGTATTGCAGCAATGTTTATAAAACCTTTTAGCATTCACGACCAGGACTTCAAAAGAAACTGAAAAGCAAACCTCCTAGAATTTGTATTACAGGATACAAAGGACTGGGACATTGTATTTTCTTATACTTCATGACATCATGCAGTGAAGCAATGATAGGTAATTTTATTGTCAGAGTTTACTAACTATCCTGTGATTACATGTGAAAGGGTATTTTGGAAGAAGGCAGTCAAAACTTGTGGCTGAACAACACTCACTGAATAATTCTTTCTCCTTGGCAGAAATTCTTCAAGGTTTGAATACCTCTCTCTTTCACATAAGCATCTTTGAAAGGTCATACTTTTATGGGCAAACTTTAAAATAAACATCACTTGCATCTTCCTCTTGCTAATAAAGCTATGCCCATGTGACAGGTCTATCATGGGGAGGGCAAGGGAAAATCAGTTACAGACCCTGGCAACAAAGAAAAAGTTGCAGTATAAATTTAATGGTCTTCTCCATGTTCCAGTTCCTCTATTTACCAGATTAAACAAGCATCTCTAGCCTTGGTCTAATTTTCTATGCCTTGAACCTTTACTCTCATCTATGTCTACATACAAAGTAAAGAGAAGATGTTAGCAATATCAAATGATAATGATTCATACTACTAAGATGCAAATAGTAACACTGGGTGCAAACTAGAGGCCTTAGAACCGGATGAAGAATGCACAGAAGTTCAAGAACTAACAAAGATAAACCCTCATTTGGAAGAGAATAGAAAAAACAGTAGAAGTAGCACAATTTTCAAAGTAAAATTGTCATAAGCAAATCTGGACTATGATTAATCAAGAATACAAACACCTAAAATTCTTTTGCTGCCATGATTGTTTGCTACCAATTAACAAGGTATTTTTTCACACTCCATTTGCAGCAATATCTTCTGTTTGAAGTGTTGTAAAGATGTTGTGCTTGTCCAACACAGAAACAAACACTTGTAAATTTCCCTTTTTGATGATTCTACACTTTGATCAGTTCCTTTTATGATTTCAGGAAAACTGGCTTTTAGAGATTTATCCAATTTCCTGAGAACTGGCCATATGAAACATTTGATGATCACTAATTTTGGCTCTTTACATTCTTGTCCTGTATCACAACTGAGGCAACATAAGGATAAAGCTGTGGAAAAGTCAGATCAAGAGTGAGTATAGGATGAGTATTGTTACTGCCTCTTGTTGCTGTGGTTCTTTACAAAATACCTAGACATACTTGGTGAATGGAAAAGATCCGAAACACAGTTACCTGCCAGAAAATAAAAAGGGAAAGATGTTTATATTGCAAGCAGGTATGCCATATGCTGTCAGCATATAGCTCAAACCAGATAAATCACTTAGGATGTAGATTTTCAAACTATAAAAATGTGGAAGTCATTATCATATGATTACAGGTTAAAATGGCAGCTACTCCCAAAACCAGGTGCATCTGAATGCTATCTACTGTATTTAACAGGCATTCTGTGGAGATACACAACCTTATCTGAGTGTAAAAGAGCAAACGTAGCCCTGCAGTGCTAAGTCCACTGCAGGATGAATTGAGTGGTAGTGCAGAGTAAAACAACTGACATCAAAACTAACTCTGTGAAGTTCTCTCTCTAGAATTTTGCTTCTAGGGTTCACTCATGCCTTTTTATATTATTGTAATAAAGCACATCTTCAGATTTTCTTTTCAGACCAGTTTTATTTGATTAAGCCAAATACCTTTCTAGGCCACAGCTGAAAGAGATACTAAGAAGCTATTCATAAAAGACTAATTCCATGCTCTGGAATGGGAATGCGAAAAATATATTCATGATAAAATATGCTTGGAAACCATTCTTGTGAGAAAAAGAGTAAGCCATGAACTAATACTGTCCTCCCAGAAAAGTGTTAATTAATGAGATGACTGAAAATCATAAACTTAAGAGGTAAATATTTAAAAAAACCACAAAAAACAGTCTAGGAACTGACATATTTTCTAGGAACTGGCGCATTTTCTATTTTACCACAAATACAAGAATTTTTGTTGTTTTAAGTACATATAAAGATTCTCTCTCATATATCTCAAAATCTTTGGGTTAGGGTCTGTACTGCCTTTTATTCTGAAAGGTGAAGCACTCCACATCTATGAAAGCTGAGTCTCCTCATCAGCTGCCCCATCTTCTCAACCATGGCCTGCCTTTATGGACAGGGAGAGGATGCATGCAGCCTGACTGCTCTCCTCCACAAAGGCAGGTGCCCAGGAACCAAGTGACAGGCTGCCTGCAGGCAAGGCTTGTCTCTGGGTCCAGGCAATCCCAAGCACAAATACAGCCTGGGCAGTGACTGGCTGGAGAGCAGCCCTGAGGAGAGGGACTTGAGGATGCTGGTGAAAGAGAAGCTCAACATGAGCCAGCAGTGTGCACTTGCAGCCCAGAAAGCCAACCAGAGCCTGGGCTGTATCAGGAGAAGTGTGGCCAGCAGGTCAAAGGAGGTGATTCTCCCCCTCTACTCCACTCTGGTGAGACCCAGAGACTGAATCCAGTTCTGGAGCCCCTATTACAAGAGGGATGTGGACATGTTGGAGCATCTCCAGAGAAGGGCCATGAGGATGATCAGAGGGCTGGAGCACCTCTCCTATGAGGGCAGACTGAAAGAGTTGGGGCTGTTCACTCTGGAGATGAGGAGGTTCTGAGGTGACCTTATTGTGGCATTCCAGTATCTGAAGGGGGCCTACAAAATAGCTGGGGAGGGACTTTTTAGGATATCAGACAGTGACAGGACTAGGGGGAATGGAGCAAAGCTAGAAGTGGGGAGATTCAGACTGGATGTGAGAAGGAAGTTATTCACCATGAGAGTGGTGAGAGCCTGGATTGGGTTGCCCGGGGAAGTGGTTGAGGCCCCATCCCTGTAAGTGTTTAAGGTCAGGCTAGATTAGGCTCTGGGCAGCCTGATCTAGGGTAGGGTGTTCCTGCCCATGGCAGGGGGGCTGGAACTAGATGATCCTTGTGGTCCCTTCCAACTCTGACTGATTCTATGATTCTATTAACTATGACGATGAAACAGGGTCCCACTGAACAAATGCCAATGGCACATAGGCTTAAGCATTTACATAACCACGGGCTACAAAATACACTAACAAAGAAGAGTATAAACGAAGTCCAGGATCATGAAGGCTACCAGAACAAGTTCTTCTTCAAAGCATACACACACGCACCCTCAGTTCTGGACCCTTTATGCAAAAAGGTCTCAGTGCAGCAAAGCAGAACTTTAATCCATGAGGATCTGGGACTGGGGAAATACTGACAATACTTCTTTGCAATCTATTCCACTGCAGCTCACTCATCCTTCACGAATTTTCAAACAGATAATGAATATTGGAGAAAAAATGGTCCAGTGTAGTGAAGCAACAGTCCACCAGCACAAAATGTGTTCCTCATTTCTCTCCCCATTCAACTCTACAGCTACGTGAAGACAGCAGCACAGTAAACAAGCTTCCTCCTCCTCAACACACTTCAAGTCATTCTTCCCACACACAGATGCCACTATCATGCATATTTCAAAGCCTCCATCTGGGCTTGACAACTGTACCTTCCTGTCTTCCAGCCAACAGAAATACAAGTCCTACTCAAACAGGCACAATATCGCGCTGTTTATTTCAGAAAAGAAGCTGTTTCACAAGTAGGTCATGTGCATGGAAGCCCTCATGCCAATCCACATGTTCACTGTGTAGATCAGTGCTACCCCACGTTAATCTTCCCCTCTTTCTAGCTAGAAACTGTCTACAGGCAGCATGTCAGGATTCATGGTACTTGTCCAGGCTGCTGAATGACTGTCTCTTCTGGATAAACACCTACTGCTCAGACAGGATTAACATCACAGTACACACTCAGTAGGGTCAACATTTCACTTATGCTGGTGTAGGTACACCTCCTTCTGTTCAGAAATACAGCAATAATCTCCATGGCTGTTGCACATTCAGAATGCCCTGAACTCAGCATACACAGGGGCTAGATTTCCAGCCTGGGACCTCCTCTTTTTCTCCTGAATGTCAACTGTCCTTGCTGCAGCTATTCCTCTTCATGGTCTGCTGAAGCAACCAGTTGTTGCTTCTTTTATCCCTCATCAGCAGTCTGGACTCAGCTTTCTTTTCCTGTATCATCAAATGAACCTTTTTACATCAACCATATAAACTACTGCTTAGCCTCTCTCCATCTGCAGCAGCTGGGTAGGCATGGGTTGAGGACACTGTTGCAGCACGGGGAAAGGATGAGGCTAAGACGGGATACAGCTCTTATCTCAGAGAGCAGAAGGTGGAGCCAAACAGGAGCTAGTATGGAGTCAGGTTGTTCCTGCTCCATCAAGGTACTTGCCTTCATTGGCACCTGAGGTGAATGTCCACACACTTCCCATCTCTTTGCAGACAGCAGTAGCATCAAATGAATCACTGGTGAGACAGGGCAGACTGGAAGTGGTGTTGAATTACCTGGACAGTGCTGCTTAAAGAGTGGCTCTCAACTTCAGCCCAACACCATATTGTAAAAAATCACCCCAAAAGCCAAATTCCTACCAATCACTTCCTATACCACCTGAGATTAATGATGTTTTAACACAGATTACAGGACTAAAATAATTTCTTAAGGTTTTTAACAATTATATGTCCAGTCAGTTTCTTGCATGCTGGGCTTGCACTTTTTTACACAGTGTCTGTCTACAGAGGCATGCTGTGAGGCTTAGCGAGATGATGTTTTCTAAGTGCTTTGCAACCTTGTAATACAAGATGAAATGATGCTACGAAGCAGTTTTATTCTTAGTAAGATACATGCTACCAGGATTTATTAATTTTGTCCTAAAGAGGAATTAGAAGATCTCTGTCTACATGTGCACTGCTTCTTCCTTGGAAGATGGAGAAGGAAGGAGGTGGTACAAAACTAGCAAGTATCCATAAAGAGAAGAGACAAGACTGGTTGTTTGGAAGTGGCGCTCTTCAGCTGTTCCTCTGGGAAGATCACTAAGGAGGAAGAACTGCAAAGCACCCTCCAGTGGAAAGATACATTCCACCCAGCGTATTTATTCATTTTAGGTCATACGGAAAGAAATGCAACCTAGGTCTTCTGCCATTCTGCAGCCACCACCTGTCTTCTTACTTTAACCACATTTCCAACAAACTGAAATATGGCCTTAATTTTCCTTAAGCTTATCACACAGGTTTTAAAATATTTCTTTGATATTTGTCATAGTGCTTTGGAGGTCACCCAGGCATTTTAAGCAGACTGCTGGTACACTTAGTCATTTCAGTAGCTTCCTGCAGTAAATCAGGAGACACTGTATTAATAAAAGATGGGGCTGTTCCAGGTCTGATTCATAATTCTGAATCTTCATCTACATGGCTTAGAAAGAGTTCTTTAAAAAGGTCAGTTTACTCTATGGAATTCTGAATATCAAGGATATGTCTTTTCTCACACAAGATATATACACTCAAGGCCAGCACCCTGAACTACAGAAGACACAGGAGTGATTCAGAATGAGGGCTCACATATCAGCATCACAACCCAGTCAAAGACATCTTGTCTGAAAATACACCACTGAGATACAGGCACACCATGCAAACAAGTATCAAATAAAATAAGATTCTGTCCATCACTGCACTTCTTTGTCTGGTAAATACTTTTTAGTCACAACCACTGAGCACAAGACTCAAGACAGGCAAAATACCAGATCTAAGCAGGAAGACTAGCCAAAAGTGGACTAGTTCACTTGTACCATATTATTATTATTTGGTTACTTCTTCAAAACACTTATTAATGCCTGCAATCACTATGTATTTAATATTAAAAAAACCCCAACCAACCAATCAAAAAACATACACACAAAAAACCCCAAACCTGAAACACCAAAAAAACCCCTCAAGTGCACACACAATGCCACAACAAGAGATTACTCTTACTATCTCACACAACACAGGTACAATTCCTATGAAATAAGGGTAACATTTATGCGTAAGTTGCAGCTTTCAGTACTCTGTTGCTCATTAGTCTTGCTCTTGACAAAGGAAAATTTAAAAAGTTTACCATTAATGCAGCTGGCAAAGTACTTCTGCATTTCTCACTGTAACAGTTGATTCCTTTGTAAAGCAATTTTGTCCAACCATCTTAATGAAGTGTTTTGTTTTCACTTGGTCAGTATAACTGCACTGAAATCGTTACTTTGAAATACTTTTTCTTTTTTTTTTTTTTCCCCCACAAGAAATTGTGAGATTGACTTTTTTTTCCCCCATTTGGAAAAAATTACAAATTCATAATTTCTAAATTTACAGTCACACCAGAAGTTACATTAAGAAAAAAAACCAACAACCCAGTGCTTTAGAGTCTTGTCTTGCAAGGTGCTGAAAATTCCTGCCTACTGGATATATATTCAGCTACTGGTTGGATGTGGGGGCATAGAGCCATGTCAGGTTTGTCTTTATCAGGCAGCCCATAACAACGATAAATATACTTTTGGGTAGGTTTTTGAAGAGAGTTACCACTGTAAAATAAAGATTTCTCCCACACACACACACTTTTAAGTTGTAACAGGGGTGTCTGCAAGCACTCCCAATCCACCCACAGAAACAAGGAGTAAGTACTTATATATGTTCACATGAAAAAAAACCAAAAAAACCAAACAAACTTCTTCTATTAACCAGCAAACTAAGCAATGTTTAAAGGTTTTGTTGATCACACTGAATGTAGTAGATCTCAAATAACATAATGATCATTATGAGGTAAGGATTCTTATTAGGAAATACAAAATGCAATTTAAATAATTTCAGTATCTTATTTAAAATTTATAAGTCACAAAAAAACCCCAACAAAACAAGATAAGATGGAAAAATGTCTGAAGAAGTACTGATTGATGATTTCATACAGTATTTTGAATTTTCAACTTAAACATCAATTTCTACCGAGGACCTGTTTCTGAAGTGGAAAATTTATAATAAAAAATTAAGTGGCAGACTACCTGAAAGTGACAAGATTTCAGCACCAAAATAAACATGATGATTGTGTTCCCTTACGTTTAACAGTTAAGGAAGGGTTTTTTTCTGTAATCAGGATGTTTAAAAACTTGTTCAAAAACAGAGAGCAAAAACACAGTATTATATAAAAACACAACTCCAAAAGTAGTTTGTTTAAGGCTATTACGACATCAAAACCAAGCTTTTCTGATGAAAGATGCACAGTTCTTCATTGCTTTGGTTCTACACACACTGCCTTAACATGTGAAGGATACTGAGGAGGTCTGGTATTTGGGAAGGGCAGGGTGAGGATGAGTAAGACCGTGAATGCACTGGGAGAAAAGACAGTAAGTACGGGATAAGAAAAGCAGCATTAGACAGAAAAACACAGGAAGAAGATTGAGTGTTCAATTGGTCTAGGATACAGAGCTGAAAGATCAAGGAGGCTGTGCTGGGGAGGAAGAGATAAGAAGGAATGGGGAAAGTGGTACTGCATAGGGAGCTTCCCATGAGGAAAAAAGGGCAGAAAACAGAGTGCTGGCTCTATTTTCACAGCAACCTGTAACTGAGAAGTCTTGACTGCATGATAAGGAACATGAACAGACCAGGGCAAAGTGGGAGCACTTTCATTCACAAAGCCAGTAGTGGACGAGTAGAATCATCCCTTGCACACCCTCAAAGACGTTCATGATTTGGCTGTATGTTCAGATTCCACTGGCTCAAATGCCCAAAGTAACAAAAGGTCCCTCCACCCTTTTCTAAAACACATCCTCATAAAATGTATCTTGCAATTTTAACTCAGCCTTATCACTAATAGGGAACAAACCAACTTTGAATTAATTTGGCGATATAATTTTTGCAATTTCTGCCCCAAACCACAAGAATATATGACTTAATACTATAGAGTATAACCTCTGGAATATTTGAGGAGTTTAGCTCCTGAAATTACACTGGCACTGAGTCAAGGAAATTTGAATACTAATTTCCTATAATGATATGTTAGTATTAGAAACATCGTTAGCTTCTTAGTACAGGAATATCCCTTTTTAGTCATGACAGGTCATGAGACAGCTGACCCAAAAGCTGTCTGCTCTCTCCTGTTAGTTAAGAGTTCTTTAACACTCAGAACCTAACAGTGTTTCATACCTCAAATCACTGTAATCTTCTATCCATGGTTCATTAATTGCTTACCTAAACTGATTTCAGCAGTAACAGGGCAATTTACTCTCAGATGTGCACTGCATATGGAGACACAATAGAACAGAGTAGCTATTGTGAACAGTTTATTTTTCTACCACACAGACTGTCAGCCACCCCCTTCCCAGTTTTGTATCATTGGCTAACTTGGTGAGGGTACACTCAGTGCCCTCATCCAGGTCATTGATAAAGATATTGAACAAAACTGGACCCAGTACTTATCCTTGGGGAACACCACTGGCTACAGGCCTCCAACTTGATGTAGGAATGTAGATAATTGTGTTTAATGCACACACAAATTCACAATTCTTGGAACACAGCTATGGCAAGTAAACTCAGGTCAAGAAAGTTTTCATAGCATGGTGTTTCAATTTGTAAGCTGAAGTGAACAGCAAAAAGGGACTTATGCATCTGTCAGTGCATATGGCTTCTAAGGACGAATTTTTGCATGCACCCTTTTAAGGAGAAACACACTACACCAGCTTAGGTGCAGAGAAGTAGTGCTGTGTCACCAGTGTGAGTTGTGTGTGTGGAGATTCTGGGGTGTGTGGGAAGAAGAAATAAGGGAGAGGACAAGGAAGGGGAGGGCATTCAAGGGAGTTAACACATGCTGGTTTAGCCAAGATACACTAGCCACTTTATAGTTCCACCCCTTGTTTTGCCTCACCTTATCCTCATATCCAGCAGTTAAATACCTAGATAATCAGTTTGTCACAACACAAACCTGATCAGCATCGTGCACTCCTCTCACCTACACAACCCCAGGTACAAAATGCTGTCATCTCTTGGATCTTCCTTTTCTCTCCCACCTTCTCTACTTTCATCCTTTACAGAGCTGAACTTGCATAAGCACCGACCATAAACAACTTGCACCTTCTCTAGGGTCAAGGGTCCTATCGCAGTGTTTTGTGATCCCACAGAGATAACACCATGAACAATACCTGTATGAAATGATTCTACCACTTCAGCCACAAACTTGTGAAGTATCTCACAGAAAAAAATATCCCTTCTGCATTGAGGCATTTTATCAATTTATATAGCAGCATTTAAAGTTAGCAGCTCCTTTTTCTTCCTTTCGCATCTGATCGGGTACATCAAGGAACATATGCCACCTGTGCTCTGCATGTGGAACTCCCACTCCTACTGAATTCTAATAATACTAGCAATAAAAATAAGTAATGATTTGTTACTTTCGTGCTGCCAAGACCAGAAAGCTTCAGGACACCTGATAAAATATATGCAAATAGAGGAGGAAAAAGAAAAAAGTAAATTTACCCTCAGGTACACTGGGTTTAAAAAAACTTATGGAGACAGCCAAAACCAAAAATAAGTTGATCAGTTCCTAACAGCAAAACTAAAATTCTCTGTGAAATCTCTGAACAACTACCTGAAACATTCTGAAGTGTCTAGCAGGAATAAATGTACTAGTAGGGGTAAGACTGAGCCTCTTAAATTGTTCTCCTTTAATAGTAAAAATTTGCTATCCCTGACACTTTGCTTTACAAGTAACAAAATTCCAAAATTCCAGCAGTATTTGTCTTAGATTTTAAGACTCTAAGACTCCTCAAACCCTTTGAAACAAATAACCTGACAACTGCAGTAAAATTGAATTAATCACATAACTGGCATACTTTGACAAGTATTTGGAAATGCTACTATAACCATGATGCTTGGAAGGACAGTGGCAAGCTAAAATGTTCAGAGACTGCAATTAGAGGTATTCAAATGTTGCCTTCAAACACTTAAGGAAAAAGTGCACGGACATACTGAAGTTGCCAGAAGGAGCCTTCAGAAAACTGAAAATCAGTTTCTGATTTTCCCCCATCATTTCACATGATCTTAATATATTTCCAAACAACAGAATATCTAGTTTTTCCAGCATACTGCAAAAAAACCCAATAAGCAATGACAACTATATGCCAAGAGAGTGTAAAATATCCTGAGGTACCTGGTAAAATGCTGACAAAAATCCTTTAAATGCAAAAGCAAAGTTGTAACTGGAAGAGGGACTTGGTTTTAAGTCTTATGAAAACACACTTATAAATTTTAATTTAATTTCTGTCTCTTTGAAAAGGCTGGAAGCTTTACTTCAGCTTCCAAATGATTTATTATTTTGCTTTTAACTTTTCCATCCACTAAAAAGTTAAACACAGCTTTTCCAGTGGTAGCAGACTTAACTATGTTGAGTTGGAAAACCTTGCATCATACATAGTAATAGAACAAAGGCCATAGGACTTTGAAGAGTAATAACAAACTCAGAGATCTGGAAAACATAGTATGGGGAAAAAATTAATTAGTCAAATAAATGCATGCACATAAGGCAAAATTTGAAAAAGTTTTCATTAGAAGTGTGCTGGTTTGAGGCTAATTGGAATATTTTAATAGAGAAAATTACACTATAGGCTGTGAAAGGAAAACATCATGATGTCTACTTCACTCATACGCTTGCTGGTGAATTGTTTGGGAACACTAACCAAAACAACAGATAAGTCAGTTGCTCTCTGTCGCTTGCTTGAGCAGGAGCTGCTGGTGGGATCTAGCAGCTTCTGGGCTCTGGCTCCTCTGCTGATTAATCCTCACTAGCCACTTTTCTTCTAACCCCCTTGGCCGATCCTCCTAATTTACCTTGCACGTAAGGCAAACCTTGGGGTAAGGTACAGGGGTGGGGAGAAGGTGGAAGGGTGGTTGGGAGCCCCTCCTGGGGTCTCTGATTTCTGGGAGGGGAGTTGTGTTGCTGTATTACCTTTTACTTGTATATTTCTGTAAATATTGTGTATATAGTGTAAATATCTGCTGTACATTGTGCAAAGCTGTAAATATAGCTTCATCATTTAACTTCCAGCCGACTGAGTGCTAGTCTGGGTCATTTTACAAAGTGTGGGGGGTGGGTAACTCCCAAACCTTCACAAGAAGGAAGAAAGTTTTTCATATTACCCCATTCAAAGAGTGAACAAAGAGTCTGTGCTTCTCTTTGGTCTTCAAAATAGAATCATAGAATGGTTTGGGTTGAAAGGTAACCTTAAAGGTCATCTGTCCTGCAGTGATCAGGGGCACCTTTAACTAGATCAGCACCCCATAGAACCTGATCTTGAATGTTTCCAGGGATGGGGTGCATCTACAACCTCTCACGGTAACCTGTTTCAGTGTTTCATCACTCTAACTGTAAAAAAATTCTTCCTTGTTTTTAGTTTAAATCTATCCTCTGTTAGTTTAAAACCATCATCCCTTGTCCTGTCACCACATGTACTGCTAAAAAGGCTGTCCTCATCTTTCTTATAGCCCCCTTTTAAGTACTGAAAGGCCACTACAAGGTCTCCCCAGAGGTTCCTCTTCTCCAGGTTGAACCCTAACTCTCTCAGCCTTTCTCACGAGAGGTATTCTGGCCCTCTGATCTTTTTGTGGCACTCCTCTGGGCCCACTAAAACAAGTCCACTCCTTTCCTCTGCAAAGGAATCCAAAGCTGGACACAATACTGCAGGTGAGGTCTCACCAGAGTCGCAGGATCAGCTCCCTTGACCTGCTAGCCCAACTTCTTTTGATGCAGCCCAGGATACAGTTGGTTTTCTGGGTTATGAACGCACATTGCCTGCTCATGTCCAGTTTTTCATTGAGATGTTTTTGTCTGCAGAGCTACTCTTAATCCTTCACTCCCTAACTTGTATTGGTAACAATCCAGATGTCCAGATGCAGGACCTTGCACTTGGTCTCTATGAACTTCATGAGGTTCCTAGAGGAGCACTTTCCAAGCTTACCTGTGTCTCTCTGGACAGTACCCCATCCCCCTGGTGTGTCAACTGCACTGTTTATGTTGATGTCATCTGTAAACTTGCTAAGAATGCACTTGATTCCATGATGTCACTGATGAAGATATTCATCAGCACTAGCTGTAGTATGGACCACTGAGGGGACACCATTTGTCACCTATCTCCATCTGGAGCCATTCAGAGCTACCCTCTGGATGTGACATTTCAACTGATTTCTCCTCCAGTGAACAGTCCAACCATTAAACTCATATCTCTCTAATTTAAAGAGAAGGATGTTGTGCAGGAGTGAGTTGAAGGTTTTACAGAAGTTCAAATAGATGACATTCATAGCTCTTTCCTTGTTCACTAATGTAGTCACTCTATCATAGAAGGCCACTAAGTTCATCTTGCATTACCTGTCCCTGCTGAAGCAATGCTGACTGTCTTGATTCTGGAAAATAATCCAAGTAATTGTCAATTTCATTTCTACTTTATATGTCATATATATACTGGACATTCAAGATTAAGAAGTCCAGGTCGCAGATTCAGATACTTAAAAGAATAAAAACTTACCTTGAGAGAAATTTGAAATCTTTTTTTTTTTGTCTGTATTGTGACCAATAACATTGCCCTTATTTCCAATACAGAAATGTTCAATGTGAAGTTACCACACAGTAGTACTTGTTTCACTCTTGAGTTCTGTAGACAGCACACGAACCTGTCACTGGTGTTGATCTTTTTACCATTTACTGACTGGAGCTGCACTAGCAATTAAAACTCAAAGTGACTAGAAATTCTCCACCCATGCAGAGCTCCTCCCAACTTCTGAGTCTGTATTAAAGTAGAGCAATTAGGGAAATGTTTTTAAACACTGCATTACAATAGGCAGGCACTGACAACTTCAGTTATTAGACATGGAAAATTGCAGCACAGGAAAATTTGACTGCATGTAATGGAAAGAATCTGGGATATTTTTCTTTTGGTACTCTGTTCAGGTAAATATGCACTCAGCATAGCCCTTGCAAGGAATCTACATGACATCATTTTTTGTACACTGCAGAACTGCATATATTTTCAACTTTGTTTTATTACACCTTATTGTATTGCATTTTGTTCAAATCTGCAAACTTACTTCTGTGTAATGGCAGGGTTTTGTAATATTCCCCCCCCCCTATATATTGTAACAACTTTGTATTTTTTTATATGACAGCATACTGACACGTTTGAAATTTCCATCAACTACATGGACTTCTACTCAACAAATCTTTGTACATCCTCAGGCTGATGTAACTGCAAAGATTCAAATGAAATTTGATTTTTATTTAAAATATTTTTAATATAAACCACTAAGTTTCTGATTTTCTATATTAGCTAAAAATACCATTTGATAGTTTTTATATAGTTCTTGACTACAACTTCAGGTTGATCTCTTAAAATTTCTTACATGGTCTCAGTATAACGCAATGTAAGGTCAAAAATACACTGATTGAACATTTTGTTATATACTTATATTTACAACAAATTAGGACAGCTCAGAACTCCAACTTTGACTTCAGCATAGAACACAAACACAGAACACAACATGTGTTGTCCTTGTTTAATTGTTTAAAACAATTTAACAATTTTGTCATACAGAGGCATGTAAGATCTGTATCATCCTTACCACCATACTAAAATTGTAACTAAAATAATTCAACTGCAATACAAAATAAATAGGATTTTTTTCACAGGGGAACAGAATGGCTACTAAACCAACTGCCTGAAGTTGTAACTTGAAACTGTCCTGGCAAAACTGTGCAGACTTTGCACTGCTTTGAAATACAGTACTATTACCTATCACTTACATACTCCAAGTTACAAAACAGTACTACTGGCATTAGTCATAGCTATCATCATACTAGGTGATCCCAATTTGTCCTCTCCTCTATTCTCCTTTCCCCTGCCAATACAAGTACTTAAAGACTGCCATAACTTTCCTAAAAACTCTTGAATCAAACATTCAACATATTTAAGTTCATGTGTAAAATAAGGATGTGCTAATGCAATGCGAAAATGGAACTCTTTAGTACTCAAATTCCACTCAATTTGTAATAGCGCTACCAAAAGCAAATGGAAAACACAGCTCTATGAGTAAGACACAGCACTGCTATTACATTTTTATTACTGCATCAATGGCACCATACGTAACTGTTTTGTAGACATGTTTACAGCCCAGAAGGGAAAAAGAAAGCTCTAAACCATACACTTATTAACAGGATCCCTTATGAACATCGTTGTCTTTTCTCTCAAATACATTAAGCACTACTAAGATACCCCATCTTGTTATTCCTCAAAAGGCAAACCCTTTCTTTCTCAGTAAACAAGTAAGTGCACTGTTGACTCTATTTTCTGTTATAGCGAGAACACTGATGAATTAGCTCTGGGAATAAGGCATAATACTACATTACTGTTCTGTAATCTTTTCACACAAAAACCATAAAACACTGGAGTATCAAGTTAACTTTACAGATGATGAAAGACGAAAGCAGGTGAAATTAATTTTACTAAAGGAAATCCTGGAAGAGTCATAGAGTGTGGAACACTTTCACTTTTGTCCCATATTGTGGTAAGCTTAACCCATACGGCAGTGAAACTTGCTCAGCTTCAGATACCACACCAATAGTACAGTTAATTTTTCCTTAATTCTTTATCTTCTGGTCTCTGACATTTTCTGATCGTTATATTTCCTATCAGTATAACTAAATCCAAATCTGACACAAATCACCTATAATTTTTAGCCATGGTTCTTTTTCTGTGGTCTAGTAACTGTACTGTACAATTTAATGACAAATCTACCAATTCTAGTTTCTAGTCCTGTTGTTAACATACCTCTCTAAAACTTTTCAAATACAAGAAATTAAGTAAATTCTAATGACTTACTTGAACTTAAACTAAAAGTAAAGGCATTTTTCTGCAGAACAGATACAGCATGTTCTAGGGAAAAAACTGTGCTGGAAACAGAGCTTATTCTGTCTTTTGTAGAAATGAATCTGCCAGACAATGTATAAAAGTTCCTACACAGACATCCTGATATTTCTTTTAAGGGAACTACAAAAGCATAAGGCCAAGTAAATAGATTTATGAATAAGATCAATTCCTTTCTAGCTGCCCTGAATGAATACAGAATCACAGAACATTAGAGGTTGGAAGTGATCTTCAGAGATCAACACTCTTCCCAAAGCAGGAACACCTAGAGTAGTTCACACAGGAATGCATCCAGGTGAGTTTTCAAAGTTTCCAGAGAAGGAGATTCCACAACGCCCCTGGGCAGCCTCTTCAGTGCTCTCTCACCCTCCCTGTAAAGAAGTTTCTCCTCATGTTGAGGTGAAACCTTCTATGTTCAAGTTGGCAGCTGTTGCTCCTTTTCTTATTGCTGCAGACCAGCGAAAAAAGATTGGCCCCATCCACTTGACAGCCACCCCTCAAATATTTATAGACATTGATGAGATCTCCTCTCAATCTTCTCCAGACTAAACAGGTCCAGGTCTCTAAGTTTCTCTCCATAGGGGAGATGCTCAAGTCTCCCAGACACCCTTATGGCTCTCCATTTGACGCCCTCCAGCAAAGCCCTGTCGCTCTTGAACTGGGGAACCCAAATCTGGATGCTGTATTCCAGGTGTGGTCTCACTAGGGCAATGCAGAGCAGGAGAAGAACCTCTCTCTGGACACACTTTTCTTGATACAACACCAGATTAACATTCTGTTATTCAAAATAGGACCATTAATCATACTCACAAAACTCTCAATCATAAAACGTAACACTCGAGACTGCTTCCAAAAAATCTAGCCTTGCTTTCTGTCTCTGTAACTACCCTGTTCGGTCTACCTGAAAGACCTTAATATTAAAAAAAATCCAAGCAGTGTTGTCTTGGTTTACTCTAACTTCTTTTAAGGAATAATGTTTATATAGAAACTGCACAAGGAACACTAGAAGCTACTTAGACCATTGCACCCCTTATTAAGGAGATACTTACGTCAACTCTAAGTTACTTTTCTAATAATCACACATACACACAAAGAGAAAGTAGAACTGGTCTTCTTTCAGCAACCACAGGTACTACTCTATTCCAGAATAAAAATTCTATTTATTTTTGCCTCCACTCACAACAACTGTGAGAAGAACGGAAGAACAAAATTTAACTCCTTGCAATAGCAAAGATTCTGCTACTTTACACAAGCCGGTGCAACAGATCCCTCAACAAACATGCATTTACAAAGACAGGTGTGTGACCGCAACATATGCAGAGTGGCCTACTTACCTTAATTCAAATATGATTATACTTAATTCAGCTACTTCAAGTATGTACAGAACTGTACAAAAAGTGGTACAAGTAGGGAAGACTTCTGAGAGACTTACATAGCTGATAAACCTGTTGCAAAGAATCATTTTGTACTGGTATCTTTTTTCACCCTAATTCACCAATGAATTGGTGGGTTATAGCACAGGACTGTGCAGTCCTGCAGTTGTTCACTACCAAAGCACAAAATGTGAATCTTAGTCTAACAAAGGCAGGTATACAAGAAAATTTAGGTATGTGTCTTGAAACATCCCATCTAAATCCAGTTCTTTGGTGTTCTCAGAGAACTTCATGGCATGGTTTGTGTTGTGAGGTTAAATGATAACAACCTGTTGTAGTTTCAAGCTACCCTGAATGTTCAATAATTTGATCTCCTGGGCCCGCTGACTTGGTTGCAACTTTTTTGTCTCTTTGTACTTCAGTTTCCCACTCTATAAATGACAAAAAAGGATACTGGGCAGATACCTTTACAATCTTTCGAATAAAGGGGATAAATATCTACCACCTCCAAATACCATGAGAATGACAACAGTTAAAAGAAGTCATCAGTTGTGCGTTTTCTTTCTTAATTCAAGGACAGGATAGATTAAGCGTTAATATTGGCACAAAAAATAAAATCTTACTTAGGTATGAACATCCAAAATACTATAGATAGGGCCATAACAGTCTTTATCTTTGTATTAAACAACTTCCTTATAATGCTCAACTTTGGTAAACTGTGTGAGGGCTTTCAATTTACTGTTCAGGTCAAGGTAGACATTTAGAACATCTGTGTTTTGTGTTTTGAAGTCCAAAGTACTAGTTTTCCCTTGTTAGATTCAAAATTGCATTACCAGCACATAACTGAAAATGTTCTCACACAACACTTCTGCTAAGCCAGTTACCTAAATCTCCAAGACATCCATATAGTATTGAGACAGGAAAGGAATGTCCCTTTATAAATGGACAGATGAAAAAAAATTCCAAACTACTTTTCCGATTCAAGCTATAAATTCACTTTTCTCAAAAAACTAGTAGCAGTTTTTAGAAACAGAACTTTTACGTGCTTCTGTGATGTCAAAGATGAAATCTCTGCTTGTGGAGGTACAATCTGTAGCAAGAACACGTCTGCCAAGACTCTGGCATTGATGATATTTTGTCTAGACAGACTCTGAATGTGACTGACACAGGAACACTGCACATGGTTGAGGAAACTGAAACTTATGGAAGAGCTCTTCAAGACAGAAGTCAATCTACAGTATTTTGGAAAAGTGCCTAACATCCTCCAACCACGCCTGTGGTACCCTCCTCAGGAATCTAAGTTTTTGTTTCTTCAACTGTCCAAGGAGAGAGAAAGACAGATTTTCTTAGATAAGATGCTACCACAGCCTTTCAGACACAAATACTGTCAAAAGGTGGAGACCTCTATATGCTAGCTAGTCATAGAGAAAGGTACTAAAGTCACTGAATTCCTTGTTATATGGAACCGCTAACCTTTTATCCACTACTGGACTTGACTATGAGAAACACATGACAAGTGCTACATAAAGGACAGAAATTACTAGCTGCACTTAATAACTGTTCTAGACATTTTAGAAATCACTACATATTTACCTTGACCTTTTGAGTCATGACAGAAGTAGCCTGACCCACATGCCTGCTTTGATGGGCAAGTCCATATGTACTTGCCATGGGCAGCAGGCTGTAATTTTTTTGGAAATGATGAATACCATATACTGTCAAATGTTATTTTCACTGTATGACAGCCTTAGTTCACTTAATCCTCAACCAACTGTCAGGGCTGGGAGAACAGATGAAAAAGGTAAAGGAAACTCAAAGACAAGCTCAACTTCTAGCACCAGTTGGTTTGCTTCCAATTCAACTGCCACTAAAGTCAACAGTTTCCTCCTAACTTACAGAGATTTGACACTATTACCTATTAATACTATTGATAGTACTATTCAGTAATTTAGATTCTAGTTTGCCTTCCATAAAGACACCAGGCCTTAAGACGCCTTTTAAAAATCAGAGCAAAAGCACTAGTTATAGATGCAGATCCTCAGAGATCCAGCAAATTTTTGACACTTAACACAGAAATTCCCAGCTAAATGCAAAATACAGTAGGTGTTTCTTCTCTCAAGTTAAAATACAGACTTCAGAAAACTTTTGCTTAATCCTGATACAGAAATTTGCACGTGCCGTGCCATTTTAATAGTGTTTTGAGTTGGGTCTCCAAACTCACAAACCCAACTTACTGACTGAAGTGTATAGTAGCAACACTTGTAAACCTACAATGAGGTTCTCAGAGAGGTTTTGTCACTGGGAAGCACTGCAGTATTTCCTGCTTACACTATATATTCAAAGGAAAAAAAATTCTTTTTGATTCAGGCATTAAATGTAATTTTCTCCTCCTATCTCATCTTGCTCCCACCCTCTCTCCTCCCACTCTGCAGTGGTGGAACACTAGTGGAACACTAGTGGAAGCAACAAGGCTGGGACGCTTAGAGCAAAATCAGCCCATATCCAGCAGCTGATGTTTTCCAGCAGGCCAGCATGTTCATCCCTGCTCCAGATCCAGGCCCTTATGAAAACAACTGAAATGAACTGTCTTTTCTTTTGTAGTCTCATTTATGGAATTGTAAAACAAAACTAACTGGATTCAGCAAGTTGTGTTACCCAACATTTTTGTGTCACTCTCACACACTTGCAGCTGTCGGGGATGGATTCCTCAGAAGGGGCAAAGGGAGCAAGGCGTTTTCTATTTTGACATTTTGACAGCACAATGGAGCCAAATGCTGGGGGCAGTTGGTTCTGCTGTTTACCGTCAGCTATTAGCGAAGGCGCACCACAGCATCAGCACTGCGATGACAGAGCGTCAGGTGCACCATCCCCGCTTACACGCAGCAGCCCCTCGGCATTGTCTGTGTCTTTTTCGGTTCAAACCACCCGGCTCGGTTGCCACGGTGTCCGATTGGCCCCTCTCACGGCTGGCCCTGAAGTTACGACATGTCGCCGTCCCCGCTTTTAAGGTCACCTCATGGCGCTGCCGTCGAGCAAGGCCGCCGCCTCCGGGACCTCCCGCGCTGGGCCGCGACCGTTCAACGGGCAGCCGGAGGGAGGGGGCAGGGCCACGGGTGTCAGGGACACTTACCAGGTCTATGAAGGTCAAAAATTTCCAGCTGCCTCCATAGGTCTGATGCGCGGGCATGTCAATGGCCTTGTAATTGCACAGGATGGAGCAATAGGACAGGAGTATAGCAGCTCGCAGCACCTGGCAGGGCACCAGCGCCATGTTGCACGTTGCGCGGTGGCGGCCTCGGTGGCGCCGGGCTGTGAGCCAGCTCTGGATGCACTTCCGTGCGTGAGCCTCTGTGTCTGTGTGTGCGCGCCTCCGTGTGTGTGTGCGCCTGTGCGCCCGTCTGTGTGTGCACGAGTGTGCGTGTGCGTGGCTGTGCGTGCCCGCGCGGGCGGGATTCCGAGCGCCCCCGATCCGCGTTCGACCCCGACCGGGGCGGAGCAGAGGTGCCGCGCTGTGCGGCGGCGGGGTGTCGCGGCACTAGGCAGAAGGGGTTGCAGGGTGTGGTTGGTGGCGCCGGTGCTGCTGCTGCTGGCCACAGCCTGGCCTGGCGAGCTCTGAGCGCTCCCGAACCGCAAATCTGCGGCCGGACTGAGCAGCTCGAGTCCGGGCCGTTCGCGAGGCAACGGAGCGCAATGCCCTCCCGCTGCTATCGCCCGAGCCGGCCCCAACGCGCTACTCCGGCGGCAATGGCAGGTGTGGGGCCGAGGCTACGGCGGCGCGGCCCAGCCCGGGGGAACCGGTGCCCCCGGGAAGGCAGGACTTTGAGCAGGGGCAGTAGGTTATGTTTAGAATCTAGGTGCCCGCATTTTCAGGCTAAAAGTACAGTGCATCAGCGCTAGAGCAGATGTTGGGCCGCTGAAGCAGGTGTCGGGCGGCTGGAGCAGGTGTCAGGTTGCGGCAGCTGCGTAGGGGCCACTGGAATAGGTATCTAGGCCGCTGGAGCAGGTGTGAGGACACCGCAGCCCAGTGGGGCTGAGTGCACTAGAAGGTCGCTCAGGTGCTTCACAGTTAATGTGCACTGTCCATGGAGCTCGCCCAGCGGGAACAACCTTGATACAGGCAACAGTGGTATTGAGTGTAGGCTTGTCAAGTTTACAGATGACATGAAGATAAGCAGTGCAACTGACACACCAGAGAGCAGTGGGATGGGATGCTGTTCAGAGAGATCTGGACAAATTTGGAAAGTAGTCCTGTGTTAAGTTCAACATGGGCAAGGGCAAGGTCCTGCACCTGGATTGGGGCAGTCCTCGATGTTGATACAGACTGAGGTATGAAGGGATTGAGAGCAGTTCTGCAGAGGAGGGCTTGGGGATACTGGTGGATGAAAAGCTGGACATGAGACAACAATGAGTCCTCACAGAACAGAAGGGCAGCTGTAGCCTGGGCTGCATCAAAAATGATAGCCAGGGAGGTGATTCTGCCACTCCAGTGAGACATCTTTTGGAGTATTGTGTTGAGCTCTGAAGTCCTCCACACAGGAAAGATATGGACTAATTTGAGTGGGTGCAGAGGAGTGCCACAAAAATGCCACACAAACTGCCTGAGGGCTGGAATAGGAGGGCTCCTATGAAGAAAGGTTGAGAGAGTTGGGGCTGTTTAGCCTGGAGAAGAGAAAGCTCTGGGAAGGCCCTGTAGTGGCCTTTCACTACTTAAGAGAGGGCTTATTAAAAAGATGACAGCCTGTTTTGCAGTACATGTGGTGACAGGACAAGGGATAATGGCTTTAAACTAACAGGATAGATTTAAACTAAACACAATTTTTTTACAGTGAGGGTGACGAAACACTGAAACAGGTCGACTTGAGAGATTGTAGATGCCACATCCCTGGAAACATGCTCAGTGCAGAGTAGTTGGACTGCATTACTGTTGAAGGTGCCTTCCAATCCAAACCAGTCAATGATTCTATGATTTGTCCTTTTATGTGTGTTTCTGAGGCACTAACAAGTCCTATTCATCCCATACACAATTGCTAGACGTGTCCTTCCCAGTACCTGCAACCACTGTAAAATGGGGACCTCATTATCCCTGGATGAAAGCGTTATAAGGATTGACCATTTCTGTCAGCAGGAGGTTGATCACAAAAGGAATCCCTGATGCTAGGAGCAATTGAGGGGGTCTTGCGCTTGGACTTCCATGTTCTGAAAAGGGAAGAGCCTTGAAGTGCTTGATTGCAGGGTGAGTATTAAATTGCTCCATGATCTAGAAAAAAGTAGGGTTTTTTAATCAGGAAAAAATCTCCAGTAGTGGTGACATCTGGGTTTGAATAGACAAACTATTTCAATAAACACCATCTCCATACATTTATCTTCTGAAACAAATATTTGAACCGTAAGATCTTTTATCATAGTTAAGCTACTGGAAGGCAAAAAGAATCAATAACTGCAAGGTGTTCTCTGCTTTTATCCCATTATATAGAGTCAAAGCCTCATCATTTGGAATCCAGTGTGCTCAGGTTCAGCAAAAATGAAGGGCTTTTAGGAGAACACATGCTAACAGCTATCATAGATGAAATTACAACAGTTTTTAAATCTCTGCTTATGCGGAGGAATTGTATNGCGGGTATTTTAGTCTTACAGGCTAAAAGGGTTTGGTCTCATTGAAACCTCCAGGTTCAGTGTAAGAGGTACCTGAGTGAAATATAATGGTCTGCAATACAATGGGAGATGAGACTAATAACATGAGCCATGTGATCTAATATGAGTGAATCTGTAAAGCAGCTGCTGCTGAGGGCCTGATGTCTGTGCTGTATATACTGTAGGAGGTTTCAATTCAGAATAGTTCTTCTCTGGACCTGTGGACTGAATATTCATTAGAGGCTGGAATGCATTAAGTGACCCCTGGAGCACATCCTTTTTTTTTTTTTTTTTTTTTAAATTCTTTCTTTGTTCAGGAGGAGTCCAACTTGCATTCTGAAGCTGTCATTATAAACTAGAGCACAGTATCAGTCCAGATAATTGGGAGATTTACTTCTAAAATACAATCTTCACCTGAGTTTTAGTGCTACTGCAGAGGCCACCTTCATGTGCAAGTCTTGCTGAACTTTTTTGTAAGCTCTTAGAGGCAAGTGGAGCTCTGCAATATGGCTGATATATATCCATGCACACTCTTGTGTCTCTTACAGGCATCAGAGTGGAAGAGTTTGGGACTGTCTATAAGCCTTTTGCAGTCTGTTCACTGCTTTTCTAACTGAACCTTCTCCCGTGACGCACAGTAACTCACTCCTTGGGTCACTTCTATGTCACTAATAAGGCAGCACAGACATTAGCATAACTTGGTAACCACCTTTCCTCAGTTTTCCTTTTAGTCACATGTATTTAAACATTCTCCAGGGTTAAAACATCCTCAACACTTTAAAAAGTGAAAAACTACTCAGGCTAAATGCTCTTCAGTTCTGCTAAATGATCTTCCATTGAAATCTCAGCAAAGCTCACAGAAAATCTTAACCTCCTATGAAGGGAAACTTTTCATTCAGCTTTGTAAGCCAAGGTGAAAGCCTAAATGAAGAAGAATGTACGAATACTCTTGTTCCCTAGTTTTTTTTTTCTTTCAGTCAAAATCTCAAGGCAGGCTAACTTACATGTTGGACTCAGCCTAGTTTCTTCCTGATGAAAGACTCTTCTTTATTACACATTTCTAGACATTTGAAAGGAAGTGTGGTTTAGTTCTTTGTACCTGTGTCCTTTTAAAAGAAGTATCTGTTGAATCTCTAGACAGTATTATAGTAAGGACTAATTAGATTAGAGATTGCCATTAGCCTTTATATGTAACTGTGGACTATATACTCTGTCTATTGAGACACAAGCACCAAAGTCTGTTGTGACTGGTTGAAATGAATTTGCAATGGATTTTATTTTCCTCTGAATTTGGTGTTATTTTTTTCCCATCACAGTAAAAATGAGTAGTTTACTAATTTTCCTTATATATTATTAAATGATTGCAATGTTTTTGATACTTCATAAAATATTTACATACCAGATTTTTTATTAAACATACAAATTATAGTAAGGTAGAATATGAACATGTAAAATATGGTATTAAGTGCTAGTCTGTGATTTTTCAGATCCTGATGTTTAAACATTTGTTTACATGCAAACTGTGAAAAGTTTCAACTGAATTTTCATAAGTCACATACTCTAAGTTTATTTGAAAGTGGGAGTGTGACATGGGTCATACTTGTCATTCAGTAGAAATGAGGAATTACTTTAAAAAGGAGAAAGTGGCCTGTCTGGATGGGAAATGTTAATAAATGCTGTCTACTACAGCAAAGGGAAGCAAAATGCCTATAAATCTGTCAGAGAATTGAATGTAAAATAAAAAGAACTAAAAAAATTGAGTTTCTCATCCAGTTGTTAATACAAAGAGTAGTGTCATGGTTTTGCCAATTGCCACATTGGCATAATAAAGTGCAATATCTTGGAGTTTAAGTTTTAAACATTTCTGTGCAGGTTAGCAGATGAGAATGCTAAGGATTTTTTTTTGGTGGTGCTTTCTGTTGTTTCTTTGTGGGGTTGTTTTTTTTGTTTGGTGTTTGATTTTGCAGGCTGAGAGTCTTGGGGTTGTTCAATTTGGAGAAGAGAAGGCTCTGAGGAGACCTTACTGTGGCCTTCCAATATCTGAATGGGGCCTACAAGAAAGCTGGTGGGGGACTTTTTAGGGTGCAGGTAGTGATAAAATCATAGAATCATAGAATGCTTTAGTTTGAAAGGGACCTCAAAGACCATCTAGTTCCAACCTCCCACCCTAGGCAGGGTCACCTCCCACTAGAACACGTTGCTCGGGGCCTCATCCAACCTAGCCTTGAACACCTCCAGAGAGGGAGCATCCACAACCTCCCTGGGCAACCTGTGCCAGTATTTCACCACTCTCATTGTAAAGAACTTCTTTCTAACATCCAGTTTAAATCTCCCCTCTGCCAGTTTAAACCCATTGCCCCTTGTCCTGTCATTACAGGACCTTGTGAATAGTCCCTCCCCAGCCTTCTTTACAGTGAGGGTGGTGAAACTACCCTTCAGGTAGTTGTAGTAAGGTGGGACTTGGGCTCGTGTGACGGTTTGGGAGTTTTCCGCCCCCCCCCACTTTGTAAAATGACCCAGACTAGACCTCAGCCAGCTGGAAGTTAAGTGATGAAGCTCTATTTACAGCTTTGCACAATGTACAACAGATATATACACTATATACAGGAATATTTACAGAAATATACAAGTTAAAGGTAATACAGAAACACAACACCCCTCCCAGAAATCAGAGACCCCAGGAGGGGCTCCCAACCACCCTTCCACCTTCTCCCCACCCCTGTACCTTACCCCAAGGTTTGCCTTACGCGCAAGGTAANATCTCTCAGGCAACCTGTAACAAGACAAGAGGGCATGGCCTGAAGCTGCACCAGAGGAGGTTTAGGTTGGATGTTAGGAAACACTTCTGCACAGAAAGGCACAGAAAGGGTAATTAGACACTGGAATGGACTGCTCTGGGGGTGGTGGAGTTGTTGTCCCTGGAGGTGTTTAAAGAAAGATTGGATTGACACTTGGTGACGTGGTCTAGCCAATGTGGTGCTGTTAGGTCATAGGTTGAACTTGATCTCAGAGGTCTATTCCAGCCGCAATAGTTCTGTGATTCTGTGATTAAAAACCACAGTATTTTCTATTGTGAATGGGTGAATAATTTTCTAGTTCAGCTGCAGTAAGGTTTAACTGATCAAGGGAGAGCAGTAATAGGCATCTAATACAACAGCATTTAATTCCATAACAGAAGCAGCACTGGCAAGCATGGGTAGTATCAACCAAATATGCACCTCAAAACTTTTGGCCAAACTTTTTAACTAGTTTGGCTTTGATGACTTTGCAGAACCTTGCGTTGCATTTGGGCTGCCAAGCAAACCTGGAGGTGCCTGCTGTCATCTGCTAGCCGCACTACAGGAAATGCTTCTTGTTGCCAACACCTCCTCTCTTGGTAGGAGCAACTCTCAGCGGAACACCATGCTTATGGTTTTTTAATATCTCTCAGACATTACAGCAGTAACCAAGGTCTCTCTGTTGCTAGCTGGAAGCTGTTCTATCTAATTTTTTATTCTAGTGCTGATCCTCAAAATGTCTTTTACACAACTCGCAGGAACCATATTTCAGTAGGTATTGTTGTCTTTGGTGCAGTCTGCTGCTGAAGGTTCACATTTCTCTGGGGTAGCAATGGGAGGGGGTCTCTAGCACACTGTGATACTATTATGTTACAGATGGATCCAAAGGATGGTTTTCCTGGATACCAATGCTTGCTTTTGGTTTTTTATTGTTTGGGGGGGGGGGGTTTATTGATTCATCAGGTTTTGTCCCTCCACTTACCAAAAATGTTTGGACAAAGCTGATTCATGTTCTGGAAGAGCAGAACATGAACAAGAAATCTTTGGGCAAGGTATCTTCATGGTTATCCTGATGGATTAAATTCCTTCCTTCTTCACTCCTTTGCACTCTCCCAGCCTCCTTTCAAATCTTGTTCATAGACACATAAAGCCATGGTGGATACTAGACAGAAAACTATTCCTGTAATTTCCTCACATTAATCTACCATGTGTCTGTATTTCTGTAACTAAAAGTCTCTTCTTAGGTTAGTTAAAAAAAAATAAAAAATCCACAATAAACCCCTGAAAATGTATGTGCAAAATGAAATAAATGCACAGAGCGATGTGAGAAAAAAACTGAATTGTGAACTGGGCTTAGGGAAACTACCATGAATAATTTTTTCTACTGTTTGTTCAGCTTTGTATATTTTTATAGTCTGATGATCATTTGAGATTAATTGCAGAGGATAGAATGATAATATGCTTTAAAGGAGAAAAGTAAGGGAGAAACAGGAGGTCAAGACCAACAGAATCACAGAATCACAGCAACATCCAGGTTGGAAAAGACCCTCAGGATCACCGAGTCCAACCTATAACCCTACTCACCTTAAACCACATCCCTAAGCACCACATCCAAACGACCCTTAAACACATCTGGGGTGGGTGACTCAACCATCTCCCTGGGCAGTTCATTCCAATGCCTGACCAATCTCCATGGAAAACTTTTTCCTAATGTCCAATCTGAACCTAGCCAGTCTCAGCTTGAGGCCATTCCCTCTTGTTCTGTCTTTAGTTACCTGTGAGAAGAGACCAGCACCAACCTCTCTACAACATCTGTTCAGGTACTTGAGGACAGCAATGAGGTCTCCCCTCAGCATCCTCTTTTTCAAACAAACTATCCCCAGCTCCCTCAGTTGTTCCTCGTAAGATTTATTCTCCAGGCCCCTCACCAGCTTCATTGCCCTCCTCTGGACCTACTCCAGCACCTCCATATCTCTCTTGTGTTGTGGTGCCCAAAACTGAACATAATACTCAAGGTGTGGCCTCACCAAAGCCAAGCACAAGAGGACAATCACCTCCCTACTCCTGCTGGACACAGCATTTTTAATACAAGGCCTTCTTGGCTGCCTAGAACACTGCTGGCTCATATTCAGCTGCCTGTCTGTTATGACCCCCAGATCCCTTTCTGCCAGGCAGTTCTCCAGCCACACTTCCCCAGGCCTGTAGTGTTGCTTGGGGTTATTGTGACCCAAGTTCAGGACCTGTCATTTGACCTTGTTGAAATTCATCCCATTAATGTTGGCCCATTGATCTAGGTCCTATCCAAGTCCCTCTGAAGAGCCTCTCTACCCTCATTTCACATCAACACTGCCACCTAACTTGGTGTCATCTGCAAACTTACTGATGACACTCTCTATGCCTGAATCAACATTCAGAAAGAAAACAATTGTAAACTATTGAGTATTTGAGCTCTTAAGTGAGTGTCCACAAATGCATGTGTGAATAAATGAATACATTGAAATTATTTTGGACTTTGTCACAACCTTTTTTTTTCTGTATTATGATCATTGCAACCCACCTACTGAATAAAAATAATATTTTGAGACAGCAATATCATGGGAATGTCTCTACAAGTGAATGAAATAGCCATAATCCTTTGGTTTCCTGAATGTCAGCACTGTTGCACAATATACATAATAAGAAGACACACTGGAATAATGAGTATTTGCAAAGGAGAACTAGTACTTCATATGCTTGGGAAAAGTTTGACTCCCACAGCTGCTGCCCCTGAACCTCAGATTTGCTAACTATATGGGCCAACCACAAGTCACTCTGCCATTGTTTTGTGTTTGCAGAAGAATGATCCATCCTGAAGAGATGAGAACTTAAGCAGATGTGAAACAGCATTATTACAAGGCTTAGTAGTATGATTACTACCCAATAAAGTGCAATCAAACCAAAAGAAGAGTCTGAATTAGGATGTCTTTGCTGGAAGTAATATTGAAGACTAAATATGAGAGTTAGGATACCTTTGAAAGCCCTTAGATGCCTTTTTGGAGTATATTAGCTTGTAAATCTGACTAGGTATTCTAGTAATTGGCAATTACTATATTGAAAATTGAAAATACACAGGACTTTTATTTTTGTACAAAAAATTCATTAACATTTTTGCAAAAAGTATAGATTATTTTCAAGCATCTTCAAGTCTTTCATGTACTTAGGGAGCTATTGATGTAGCAGCTTTGTCATTTATGAGCAGCCCAGATGGCACACTGGGATTCAGAACCCTTGGAAGACTCCATTTGATTTTGACTGGCTTAGATTAATTACAAAACTGTCCTCTTTACATTTTTTGAACCTAAACTGTCTAAGGATTGAGAATTATTTTGTATTATGTTGGGTTTGTTTGTTTCTTTGTTGTTGGCATGCTAACACAAGAAATGTATATGTTATCCTATTAAGGGATTTACTTTGGGATGACAACAGCTTGCTTCTTATCATAGAACTGATGTGATGGATTCAAATGGAGGAAGTCCACAAGTTTCTTTCAGGGCCAACGTGCCTAGTTAAGACCTTGTTACCTGCAGTACAGTGATGTGTCTCTTGGGAATTACTAATCTCTGATAAGGATAGGGTGTAATGCAGGTAAATGCAAACTACTAACGTTCAGCACTAGTGTGAGATTTAAGTGTTTTCCTAAGTCTCTGTGAAATGAATCATCTTAATGTAGAAATCATCTTCTTAAGAGTTTTAACATACTAGGATCACTTAATTACTACATCTTTTTCCACTTAACTTGATAGAGTTATTTTATCTTCCATGAATACATTAACATACCTAAATAACCCTGTGCTACTTTTATTACAATTAGTCTATAATCAGTTTCCTGATTCAACTAACCATCTAAATTTGTGTCCTAATTTAACACTTTCAGTGGTCCTCAAGTGAAAATTTTACCTTTCTTCTTCTGAATTTAATGATGCACCTTCCAGGGATAATGATACATTGTCAAGCCTCATGCAACTTATTTATTCCAGGCAAATGTTCTGGCATTATTAAAACATTAGAACCAGTGCATAAAGTATACTTTCAGTGCCACAAATGGAAAACAGTAAAGTTTGAGTAACATCATTCTTCTCTCAGTACTAGCAGATATTCTTAGTTTTCGCTAATGTGCCAGTAAGTGGAAAGGGGAAATAAAGAAACGAGCAGAATATTAAAGCAAAATAAAAAACAGCTCAAGATGAAAGTGTGCATGCAAATGAAAGTATGTGATAGTGGCAGGAAGTGATTGCATCCTGCATCCTCTGCCTTTTTTTTCTTTTTTTTCCCCCCATGTTTTGCATTATGCTCTAAGCTGAAATAGATCAAGTATAATTTTCATAAAACCAAAACAAAACCCAGTGTTATTAGGTGGAGCAGATATGCTGTGTGGAGTTTGTTACCATTTGCTAATTTTCAATTAATTTATTAAGATCAGCTCATTTTTTAAATTTTCAGTAATCAGTGTAACTCTGTTGTGAAAGCACCTCTGCAGTCTAGACAGTACATGCTCATTTATGTGATAAATAATGGATAAACACTGAGTGTGCCATTAGCCATTAATGCAGTAGATTGATTCCCTGCAGCACATACTCTCCATCTTTGTTTTAGCACTTATGCCACCTGTCTCTTGCACTTACTGTATGATGCTTCAATAATGAGAATGGGTTTCCCTGATCATTCTTAATTTAGCTCATTTTTACCATCTCCTAAGTAGGTTGGCATTGCTATGACAGGTGCTCAAAGCATAAAGGTGCCCCACTACTACCTTTACGAATTGCCATCGCTATTCTATCCAATGTTTACAGCACAATACAGATTATTAGTGGATAGCCAGACAGAATCAGTAGACCTATTTTCTTTGCATATATTTCCATTTTAACACATCACTGCTCCTTTGGTCAAGTGGTTGGGGCAAAGGCAAGTCTGTTTCCATTTGATTTAGCTGTAGGAAAAAGGATTCAAACCAAATAGACAGGTATCAGTAAGTCACCAGGGCAGGCTGGCATTCAACCAAAATTTTGAAGGAACTCAAATGTGAAATTGCAGAACTGCTGACCAAATTGTCTCACAAATCTATATAAACAACCACTGTGCCATACTGACTGAAGCTTCCACCTACAAAAAGGGCTTTAAAAGAGATCTGTGGAACTACAGACCAATAAATTATGCCATTCCTCATTATGTAGTAGTGCATATCTTATAGAGTAAGATACTTGGTCATATGTATAACATAACCTGTTGCAAAAAAATCAGCTGTCTTCCATAGAAGGAAAAGCCATCTCAATGACCAGCTGAAGTTCTGTGAGGGCAGTGAATAAGGACATACATAAAGAGTATTCTGTGTAGGTCAAAATTTGTGTAATGCAGTTTGTCACATCCTGAGAAACAATATTTACTTACAGTTTTGTTACAAATGCATGTATATGGTTTAGTGAAATAAAATTCTTCCATTGGAGATTTTAGAAGTCTCATTCATGATTAAATTGTTCCCTTCATAGTTCCTTTGAATTTACTGTGTTACATTCCTAAAATGATTCCTACCTTTGATAGCCTACTGCATTTAATCTTTTTTGTGGGAATTACAATATTCAAATCCTGCTATCCTATTTTGCATGGTCCCCCCAGTTCCTAGTGTTCAAAGTGAGAGGGTTGTGGCTGCAAATGGAGCATGAGTTACTCTCTAACTGCTGACCTCTAAGGAGGTACGGAAATAATTTAAGTGTGAAAACCCTTTTTGTTTGATTTGAAGCATTATGTTGTAGGAAAGATGAGTGAGGGAGACCAGAGCAGAGCAAAGGATGGAGACAAGCAACTGGAAGATTAGCCCTTTCTCCCAAATAATCCAGAGGTTAAAGCAATCTCTTAAGTATATGAGAAAGTTTGGTTCAGTTCTTCCCAGGAGCAGAACAGACTAGAATTTGCACCTCCTACTTCTTATTCTCTCCAGTATTCTAGAGGATGTATTTAGGTGAGGAAAGGTTTAGTTATTTTTGGTGACTGTATGTTTTGTATAAATAGTTTGGGTTTGGTTTGTTTTTTGGTGGTTTGGGTTTTGGTTTTTTTTTTTTGGTGATTAGCGTTCAGGTTTCATCTCTGCAGCAAGACTGAAGGCTAATTGTGACCTTGGCTGCTGACAGCTTGTTTTATGTGAAGGAAAAAGTGCCAGCAGCAGATAATTCAGCTGCCCTATAGATTAGTCATTCAGGCACTCACCTAAAGATAGCTGAGAGTTAGTTTGAGTCTACTTTCTGCCTCATTCATGTGTATCCATGACATTTTATCTTTGTAGTAAGGCAAAGAACTGAACATGCGTTGCTCATATCTTGAGTGAGAATTTTAACACTTAAATTATTAACTACAAGAGGGGAAAAGAAAAAAAAAACAACCACCTTTGTGTTGGTTTGAGGCTAACTGGAATATTTTAATGAGAGAAATTAGATCATTGGCTGTGAAAAGAAAATAACAGTGATGCCTATATCACTCATTTGTTCTGCTGAGGGACATAAATAGTCATAAGGCAAGGCACTCACTTCTCACTTCTTCTTCAATCCGTTTGCCTGGATGGATTTTGAATTTCTATATTGCTTTTAGCTTGTATATAATTGTATATATCTGTATATATTGTGTATATGTGCTTGTATATTTGTGCACACTGCAAATATAGATTCATTCTTTAACTTCCTGCTGGCTGAGCTAGTCTGGGAATCTAGTTCTCCATTATTCCTGTTGCAGTTTGGTGAATAAAATTCCCCCTCATTTTCCCAGAAGCAATTTGCAGTCAAAAGTATCCAAAGAGTTGAACAAATATTTTCAAATAATTTCAAGACTACTAAAAATGCATTTTCCTGAATCCACTATTCCTTTTTCACTGGCCTAATTCTACACAGGCAAAGCTAACTCATTTCCCCACCATGAGTGGACACATGTGATTTTCCTGAGCACATGTAAAATTGTTAGCAGAGAAAACAGTCTTTAGAAAATAGCCCTACCGGGAATATAGTAAAAGCTCATTTGTGTTTTAGTTTGTGCAGTGCCAGGAAGAATGCAGTATGGGCAGAGATTTCAGGATGTCTCCAGCACTTAGAGCCATAGTCCAAAGAAGCTAAGCCTGTGAACCAATTTCATGTATCTCTTGAGGTCCTCATAGAATCATAGAATCATAGAATGGTAAGGTTGGAAGGGACCTCAAGGATCATCCAGTTCCAACCCCCTGCCATAGGCAGGGACACCTCTCACTAGTACAGGCCACTCATGGCCTCCTCCAGCCTGGCCTTGAACACCTCCAGGGAGGGAGCAGCCACAACCTCCCTGGGGAACCTGTTCCAGTGCCTCACCACCCTCACTGGAAAGAACTTCCTCCTAACATCCAGTTTCAATCTCCCCTCTGCCACTTCAAACCCATTGCCCCTTGTCCTGTCATTGCAAGACCTTGTCAGTAGTCCCTCCCCAGCCTTCCTGTAGGCCCCCTTCAGATACTGGAAGGCTACTATCAGGTCTCCTGGAAGCCTTCTCCAGGCTGCAGAGCCCAAACTCTCTCAGTCTGTCCTCAGAACAGAGCTGCTCCAGCCCTCTGATCATCCTTGTGGCCTACTCTGGACCCGCTCCAACACTTCCATGTCCTTCCTGTGCTGAGGGTTCCAGAACTGCACACAGTACTCCAGGTGGGGTCTGACGAGAGCAGAGCAAAGGGGCAGAATCCCCTCCCTTGCCCTGCTGCCCACACTGCTCTTGTTGCAGCCCAGCACTTGGTTGCTGTCTGGGCTGCACTGCAGGCTCATGTTGAGCTTTTCATCAGCTCAGACCCCAAGGTCCTTTTCCTCAAGGCTGCTCTCAGCCATTCACCACCCAGCCTGTATTTGTGCTTGGGATTGTTAGAGTCCAGGTAGTTGAGTTCAATTCCTAACAGTGAGAAATGCTGCTATTCAGGAATAATTACTGCATCTTCTTCCCAAGTCCAATTGCTCTTTTCTATGGACAAAAGTGAAAATTAAGTTTTTTGAAAGGCTCTTAGTTAGAAAACTGACTTTTCCTTCTTTCCCAGCATTTGCATCTTGTAGAACTACTAATACAAGAATGTTAAATTTAAAAATTGAAGTTCAAGGGGAAGATTACAAAGTTGTAGTGCTGGAACTAACCCAAACATTGGAATGAATGTTGTTATTGAAAATTAGATGGGAAATTGCTTGTCAGAATACTGTCCCAGTTTGAGGCCACGAGCTACCCAGGGTGGGAGGACAAAAATGACTCTTACTCCTTTAGAAGAGTAAGAATGAAGATACTGCACACTGATTGGAAGTTTTAAAGAGAGATTCTATTTACAAGTGTATATATGTAAAAGACGATCAGGTAGAATGGATACATCCACACGCTAAGCCAAGTCTATCAGACAAAAACCATCCAGAATCCTCCACCCCTTCCACCCTCAGCAGGCCTGAGAGTAAACTAAAACTGCCCTCCACATCTTTGGTCTTCAAGGCCTCAGCAGGCTGCATGACACAGCTCAAAATGCCCTGCCAGCTAGAAGCCATCTCCCACACACAGAGCACAAGATAAGGAGGGATGCGAGAAGCGAAGGGAGGAGAGGCAGGGAGAGAAGAGGCTGGTATCAACCAGGCACTGCCTTATAAGCTATGATACTGAAAAGTGGAATAGAATAACAATATTAAAATATCCAGGTCCATCCCCTGGGACAGATCTTGGTCTCTGTAGTTTTCTTAAGGGAACCTGGGACTCTCTCAAACTACTGCATGATCATTCACCAGCAGTATCAAAAAGTTCCCAGTGTGTATGGCTAAAGCTTGACTGGGAGGGCTTAAACTAGAGTGATGGGTTGCCAGCGCAGGTGAACAAGGTGCTCCTGGCTTTACTTGAGTGAAAAAAGGAGAGCCTATAAGCAATGAAAGCAAGAACAGGACATGTGGAAGGACTACAAAGAAACTGTCCAACCAGCCAGGGACTGGGTTAGGAAGTCAAAAGAGCAGATAGACTAAACTTGGCTAGGGACATAAAAGGGTGCATCAGTGACAAAAAGAAGGTTAGGGAAGGTGTGGGGCCCCTCTGAAAGGAAAATGGAGACCTGGTCACAAGGGATACTAAGAAGGTTGAAGTGCTCATTGACTACTTTGCCTCAGTGTTCACTGGCAAGGGCTGTAGCTGCACTACCCAAGATCAAAAAAAAACCCAAAAGCAGGGAATGGGAAAAGGAAGATCCACCACTACAAGCAACGTGAAGGTGCACAAGTCCATGGGGCACAACAAGACCCACCCAGAGATCATGAGGGAACTGGCAGGTGAAGTTGTCAAACTACTGTCCATCATATTTGAAAAGCCATGGCAATCTGCTGAAGCCCCGGCTGACTGGAAAAGAGGAAACATAACCCCCATCATCAAAAGGGGAAAAAAGGAAATACTATAGACCAGTCAGTCTCACCTCTGTGCCTGTGAGACAGTAAATGAAGGAGGCATGTCTCTATCTCTATAGATGCACAAACTGCTTTGACTGTAGTAAAAATGTAGCCCGAAAGATCAGAATGTAAATGCTTTCCCAGAAAATAATTAACTTTTATTTAATCTATTAATTTTGTGGTTGAAAGCTACATCTCTTATACTCAAATTTATTTACCCATGCATAAGGGGAAAAAAATGAGCCTGAGAGATGCCCTGAAGTCTGTAGATTTTTTGCTTCTGGTTCCTTTAGATTTCCTTCTTGAATTTCAAATACTTTAAGTAACTGAGTCATGCTACATAGAAAAATGACACAAAACAATCTTACTTGTAGAAGAATGATCATAGAATCATAGAATCATATAATGGTAAGGTTGGAAGGGACCTCAAGGATCATCTAGTTCCAACCCCCTGCCATAGGCAGGGACACCTCCCACTAGTACAGGTTACTCAAGGCCTCATCCAATCTGGTCTTGAACACCTGAACACATCATGATGGTTGAACCTTGGAAAAAGTGGTAAGAGGTCAGCTTAAACTACTAGGCGTATCTTATTGTCAGTCTTGTAACACTGAGCTATGTTCAGTTTTTATAGTCCACTTTTCTTGTCAGGTTTTCATATTGCATTCAGGAGAGAAAAGTTATTTCAGGCTGAACAACAGCAACAACTATTCACATCCTCCAAACAACACGCCCTATATGTCTTTACTGTCAACTAATCTGTATGTATGTATGTATGCAACTTATTACCCTGTCAGTACTTCAAGAGAAAATCACAATGTCTTAAACTTCCACTGAGTACCAAGATGTGGCTGATATCAGAAAAATGGGAGCAGTTGACAAACAAAAGCTGCACAGTCCCATCCTTCCCATGCCAGCCCATCAGTCCTGTGACTTAGTCTATTGTGTGGACTCCTGATGTCTTGGGGCCTTGGGCATTTGTTCTGGTTCCTGGCCTGTAATCTCATCTATGGAGTAACATGTCAGACTGAGACTTGGGGCCAGTTAAACCTGATGCTGATGCTACCACATTCTTCCCCAGTGGCATGAAGAAAGTCCAGGGTTGTGATAAAAATAGAAAGGGATCTGGGGATGCTGATTGACAGACGCCTAAACATGAGCCAGCAGTGTGCCCAGGTGGCCAAGAAGGCCAATGGCATCCTGGCCTGCATCAGGAATAGTGTGGCCAGCAGGAGCAGGGAAGTCATTCTCCCCCTGTACTCTGCACTGGTTATGCCACACCTTGAGTACTGTGTCCAGTTCTGGGCCCCTCAATTTAAGAAGGACATTGAGGTGCTTGAGCGTGTCCAGAGAAGGGCAACGAGGCTGGTGAGAGGTCTTGAGCACAAACCCTATGAAGAGAGGCTGAGTGAGCTGGGATTGTTTAGCCTGGAGAAGAGGAGGCTCAGGGGAGACCTTCTTGCTGTCTACAACTACCTGAAGGGTGGTTGTAGCCAGGAGGAGGTTGCTTTCTTCTCTCAGGTAACCAGCACCAGAACAAGAGGACACAGTCTCAAGCTGTGCCAGGGGAATTTTAGGCTGGAGGTGAGGAGAAAGTTCTTGACTGAGAGAGTCATTGGCTACTGGAATGGGCTGCCCAGGGAGGTAGTGGAGTCACCGTCCCTGGAGGTGTTCAAGGCAGGTTTGGATGTGGCACTTGGTGCCATGGTCTGGTCTTGAGGTCTGTGGTGATGGGTTGGACTTGATGATATTTGAGGTTTCTTCCAACCTTGGTGATACTGTGATACTGTGATACTTTGATACTGTGAAAAATCTCCTGACTCTGGGATTCAAGCAGCATATCACACCTTGGTCCCTGTGAAAGCCTAGCTCTACTGCCCTAGGAACAGCACTGATAAATAATTATATATATATATATTTATATGAGGCAATTGCTGACAATGACAGATTTTGTTTGACATCTGACTTCTGATAAATAGAGTCAAGTTCTTGATTACACTTTCATCTTATATAGAAACCCCATCAATACATGTGTGGTGGAAACGCACCAAGAAGGAAGACATTGCACCCACTCTGTAAGAAAGTTCATAAAAGGTACCAGGGAGGTCTGCTCATCCTGATTTTCTTGCCTGTCAGCACAAAGTGAAGTTATATTTTTTTAGCTTCAGCTTCCCACCAGTAGAAAACTGATTTTTAACTGAATCTTGTGTTTTACCATGCATTTTACCATATACATGTATGCAATACTTGGCATATATAGCACTTAGAAGATATAACAGGCTTTTAAAATAGTCTATTAATAGAAAACAAAACAAAACAAAACAAAAAAAAAAACAAAAACCCCAAACATGTCTGTGTCCTCAGAAAGACAAAAATATATGTTTCTGTCAGACAGTAAAAAAACTACCATTCTTCTTAAAATTGTTCTTAGTAAATCTCTGCCTTTCTTAATACCTAAAGCCTTTTTTGAGGAGCAGTCTGAATCCCACTCTGTTGCAAGAGACTAGCACACCCTTGGTTAGCCAGTGCTAGCTGGTGTCTGACTTCATGGGAGCAATGACAACATGATAGTCTTTGTCACCTGCACTTAGGTCACAACAACCTCAAGCAACGCCTGGGGGAGTATGTCCAGAAAGTTGTCTAGCAGAAAGTGACCTGGGGCTTCTAATCGACAAGCAGCTGAATATGAGCAAGCAGTGTGCCCAGGTGGCAAAGCAAGCCAGTGGCATCCTGGCTTGTATTAGAAATGCTGTGTCTAGCAGGAGCAGGGAGGTGATTGTCCTCTTGTACTCTGCTCTGGTGAGGTCACACTTCAAGTACTGTGTTCAGTTTTGGACACTTCAGTACAAGAGAGATGTCAAGCTGCTGGACCAAGTACAGAGGAGGGCAGCAAAGATGGTGAAGGACCTGGAAAATAAATCTTATGGAGAGCAATTGAAGGACCTGAGGCTGTTTAGTTTGAAAAAGAGAAGGCTGAGGAGAGACCTCATTGCCGTCTACAGCTACCTGAAAGGATATTGTAGAGAGGTCGGTGCTGGATCTTCAACAAGTGTCCGTAAGAAGGTTTGCATCATTCAATCTCTTTTCAGTAGAAGACTGGAATACAGAAGATGAAATTGGAGCATGGGTTCAGTATAGAAGCATCTTTTATCCTGAATATAGTGTGTCCTTAAGGTAACCATTATTTAAGTACTTTCTGAGGGGGTTAACATGTGTTAAAACTGGCAGAGGGAAGATTTAGACTAGATGTCTAGATATCAGGACTAGATATTAGGAGGAAGTTCTTTACAGTGAGGGTAGTGAAGCACTGGAACAGGTTGCCCAGGGAGGTTGTGGCTGCTCCCTCCCTGGAGGTGTTCAAGGCCAGGTTGGACGAGGCCTGGAGTAACCTGTACTAGTGGGAAGTGTCCCTGCCTATGGAACTAGATGATCTTTGAGGTCCATTCCAACCTTACCATTTTATGATTCTATGATTCTATATAAGGTCTTGTACAGGGCTCAAATATAAAACACATTAATCATTCTCTCAGTGTTTTGTATTAGACCATAGTTTACAAATAAACTGTTAGATTTATTTTTACTTGTTTGTTAAGTAAGAAGCTTGTCTGACTTGTTTTTTGGGTTTTTATTGTAATTTCACTGAAGCTTGAATGAAAATACTGATGATTGTACCTATAACATAATGCAAGCATGAGCATTCATTTTGTATTTCTAATAGCTTGCTATTTTGACATTCTTCAGATATAAAGAGGATGCACAAAATCTGGATACCTGTTCTCACAGATAATTAGTGATAGAACAAGAGGGAATGGCCTTGGGTTGAGACTGGGTAGGTTTAGACTGGTCATTAGGAAAAAAATGTTCACAGTAAGAGTGGTCAGGCATTGGAATGGGTTGCCCAGGGAGTCACCAGCCCTGGATGTGTTTAAAAGTCATTTGGATGTGGATATGGTTTAGGGGTGAACCTTGTAGAGTAGGGTTATCGGTTGGAGTTAGTGATCCCCAAGGGTCTTTTCCAACCTGAACGCTTCTGTGATTCTGTGATCTGAATGCCCAAAAAAAGCATCCTGCTTTTTTCAGTGTTTAGACTTGGTCATCATTGTCTTTTTTTTAACCTAGGTCTTGTAAAATCTGGAGGCAAAAGTATGTAGTTAATATCCATGGTGATCAAGGGATTGTCTGACTGATGAAACTGAAAATATCTCACAGCCCCTGAAGAGAAACAAAACTGATCACAAAAACTATGAAAACATTCTGACTATTCTTTCATAAAATGTTTAGCTGTTTTAAATGGTCCAAAATTTAGTTTATCAGTCTTGTAAATAACAGTACAGCACACTAGAAGTCAGGTTAAATGTATACCAGTACAAAATGTGTTCCATCAAGCAGTGAAGTCATTTATGTAGAGAGCTTTAGTCAGTTAATTACTAACCCAATTGGATGCTGAGGATACTTATAATGGACTTAATTTGGTAATAATGAATTATTGCTTACACTAATGGTGCTATCCAGATTAATAAGTTTTAAATGGTTAGTGCTATTTTACTGTCTCTTTCTGACTAATGAACTAGTCACAGAATCACATAATCACAAAGTCACAAAATGTTTGGGTTGGAAGGGATCTTGAAAGATCGCCTAGTCCAACCCCTCCTGCCTATACCAAATTGCACAGGAACACATCCAGGTGAGAGACTCCACAACCCCCCTGGGCAGCCTGTTCCAGTGTTCTGTCACCCTCATGGTGTAAAAATCTTTCCTGATGTTTCCATGGAACTTCCTATGCCTCAACTACCACCCATTGCCCCTTGTCCTGTCATTGGGCATCACGGAGCAGAGCCTGGCTCCATCCTCTTGGCACTCACCCTTTACATATTTATAAATGTTAATGAGGTCACCCCTCGCTCTCCTCCTCTCCAAGCTAAAGAGCCCCAGCACCCTCAAGTCTCTTCTCATAAGGAAGATGTTCCATTCTCTTAATCAGTCTGGTCTATACATGCACTGTATATTGAATGACAGAGATCGATAATTTAAGCCATATCATTACAGTGGTATCAGCATGGGACATCTGAAAGTTTTATTTTCTTATACATTAAAAGGTAAAGGTGAAGCTTATGAAGTACTCTCAATGTATGCAAAAGAAAGTGTAAATAGGTAGTTGAACAGTAGAAAATTGGTACTGTTTGAGTGTCTCACTACTCCTCACTCAAGCCATCTGTCAGGCGTTTCTTCAGTAAAGAAAAATCTACAATTTTAGACATGTTTGTCCTGAAAATGCAAATTAATATTTTTTTCCAGCTGCGTAGATGGATCTGTTTCTTACCCTATGTCTGGACAGATTTATGGTGCTTATTTAACTACTTCAGAAAGAGGTTGTGAAGGCTCAGGCAGCCCATCCAAGACAAGTTTAAAATCTCTAGCTTTTCTAAAGGAGAAAGAGCAGAGTGAATGAGGACTCAGAGAGCACAGTTTGACAAGGGTCTTCAGCTTGTGTCCAGCTCAGTTGCAGACATTGAAGAAGACAGTTTTGACCACACCTCTGTGCTCCAGCCCCTGTTGCAAGTGCATAGCTGGTGCCACTGACAATGCAGCTTACACAAGTACTAATTCCAGCAGAGGAGAAATGGTGGAACAACAGAGCTGGGGACATTGGGAAGGGGAAGCTCATCTCCCTCAGTGACACCATGGACTTAACATCGCTTAAAGTAGTTTGTGAGGCTTCACTGCAGAGCCACAGCTCAGCAAGATGCCCAAATATGTGCCCTACTTGAGGCACACACTCTATTGGTAAGAAAATCTTGAAGTATATGCTTCCTGAATCAAGATTATTTCCTTCTTAGTATTTTTTCTCTTCCCATTCAGCATAACTTTATTTTTACACTCCCTGCCAAATGCACTTCATTCCCCTCTTTGTATATTACCATTTAACCCTTGACTTTCTGATTGTGCATCTTTTCATTTTCCTAGGCTGCCTTTGTCTTGATGTCTCAGGACCAGGCCATGGCTTTTAGCGCTCTGCTGTTCAGCAGTGAGTGTGTTTCTTGGCAGGGTTTTGGTTTGTGCCAAGTAACAGTCTGTCAGATAGGCCTGAGCACAGGCTGGGGAATAGCATGGGCTCAGGGCTGTTCCCACCAGGCACTCCATAGGGATTGTGCCGTTCTATTTTAGGAAGGCATTAAATGTGCAAGGCATTAAAGATACAAGTCCTCAGGGACAGAGAATGGGCCCTAGCCTGATTCCTTGACTGTCATATCTGTAGCTTTGTTGTCTCCCATGTTCTTGATTGAAAAGTAATAACAACCTAATTTAAAAGCCTAAATATCTTTAAATGAGTTTGCCTTCAGACTTCCATACCAGCTTGTTCTCCATGGTATGGAGGGAAGATCTGCTTCTGCAGCATTTCTAATGGTGACCTAGGAAAGGCAGGTAAGGGAAATAAAAACCTTATAAGTACTGTCCTGTAAGTCAACTAGTCAGTCTGAGACTAATTAAAGATCCCAAAGTGTAGATAAGTTTAGGTCATTAGCTACCTGATTTGCTGTCCCAACTATTTGTTAAATCAGAAGAAAGGTGTATGCTTGATTGTACTAACAGCAGTTCACTGAAGCCAAACTTGAAACTTTCTGTTTTCTCAGGACTCAGATGTTTGTTATCCTTTCCACAAATGTTCTTCTGTTGTGATGGCTTCAATGTGTATGCAGTGTATGCAGACAATATCTTGTTATCTGTGCAGGACTCCAAAGTCCTGTTGGTGTGAAGGTTTGGGAGTTCCCCACCCCCCCACACTTTGTAAAATGACCCAGACTAGCACTCAGTCGGCTGGAAGTTAAATGATGAAGCTATATTTACAGCTTTGCACAATGTACAGCAGATATTTACACTATATACACAATATTTACAGAAATATACAAGTGAAAGGTAATACAGCAACACAACACCCCTCCCAGATATCAGAGACCCCAGGAGGAGCTCCCAACCACCCTTCCACCTTCTCCCCACCCCTGTACCTCACCCCAAGGTTTGCCTTACGTGCAAGGTAAATTAGGAGGATCGGCCAGGAGGGTTAGAAGAAAAGTGGTTAGTGAGGATTAATCAGCAGAGGAGCCAGAGCCCAGAAGCTGCTAGATCCCACCAGCAGCTCCTGCTCAAGCAAGCGACAGAGAGCAACTAACTTATCAATTGTTTAGGTTAGTGTTCCCAAACAATTCTCCAGCAAGCGTATGAGTGAAGTAGACATCATGATGTTTTCCTTTCACAGCCTATAGTATAATTTTCTCTATTAAAATATTCTAATTAGCCTCAAACCAGCACAGTTGGGATGGTAATGGATGACTAGCATTGAGGACTAGTAAATCTGTCAGCCTGGTTTACTGTTAACACAACCACCTATTTTGATCTGTGTATTATGTCCTCTAATACACCATTCTACTCTTATTTCCTTTAATTTGTCTGAAGTTTTATATGACCTCATGGAGTCTGATTTTCCCCCCAAATACACACCACATCTCCCACTTTCTTACTATATCCAGCTGCCAGAATATTTTTAGATTTTATTCTTCTGATGAAAATCACACTTCAGGAGTCTATAGTCATCAACTGCCTTTAGGTGTATTTTGGTTCTTGTTGTGAAACTAAAGGTGCAGAAAAGAAAGATAAAAAGATAGCCTTTAATTTGTTAGATGGCTGTGAGAGAGTCTTCTGTGTCCATTGGTCACAGCACATAGTGTTAGCTACTACCAACTTTTATGTAGTTTCAAAAATTCTGAGTTGTTGAAATATAGCTGTAGTTTAAATAAAGATGCCACAGAACTTTAATTTGCTCTTTTAGTCATTTCTACAGTCCAGGGACCTTGGGCCAGGAATACTGATGATCATGCTGTAAGCCCAGGAGTAAATATCTATTATACATTTTGGTGACCAGCAATTTACTCACTGAACAAGTTTCTTGGTAGTTCCTTGACAAAACTTTGCTTTTTCCACTGGCAATTTCAAATTTTAGCTTTAGGGCAAAAAATGCTTAAAAAATATATTGTCAGTGTCTTTAATGACCAAAAAGACATCCTGACTCCTCTTTTTTTCCTTTTCCCTCCCATTTCCAGTGATTCCTCATAAATATACTGAGACTACAAATAAAATTGCTTACAAACAACATCCAACAAATGCAATCTGTTTGAATTTAGTAGTGTTCACCTGTATGAAAAACTCCAGTCACTATTAAAAAGTAAGAAAACTATGTACATACATGCTAATAGTCACTGGAGATGGGAAAGTGTTTTATTAGTGTACTGATTTTTAGTGTACTGGAAAGAGTTCAATGGAACGCATGAGGATGGCTGGAGGACTTGAGCATCTCCCCTATGGAGAGAGACTGAGAAACCTGGGGCTGTGTAGTTCAGAGCAGACTGAGAGGGGATCTCATCAATGTCTGTTAAGTATCTGGGGGGTGGATGTCAAGTGGATGGAACCAATCTCTTTTTGCTGGTCAGCACCAATAAGACAAGGACAATGGCTACAAATTGGAATATAGAAGGTTTCACTTCAACATGAGAAGAAACTTCTTTATAAGTGAGGGTAACAGAGCACTGGAACAAGCTGCCCAGAGAGGTTGTGCAGTCCGCTTCTAAGGAGACTTTCAAGCCCTGCCTGGATACATTCCTCTGCAGACTACCCTAGGTGATCCTGCTTTGGCAGGGGGCTTGGACTCAATGATCTCTGGAAGTCCCTTCCAACCTCTAGTATTCTGTGATTCTGTGATTTCAACCAAATCATGCCTCTCCTTCTGGAGGTGTTGTCAGAAATGTGGCTGTCTGTGAGAAAAGATACAGGATTGTAAGGTTTAGGAACTTAAACACTTAACTTTAAAAGGCCAAGAAAGCATCACTGAAATCACTAGGTTTATTTGTGCACTTAACAAATATATCTTTACATACCAGCTTGACCTCAGACTTGACTGTACAATACTGACTCTATGCAATTTATCCAGCTCTCATCGATGTAAAGAATTGTTGTCCTTAGAGGGTCTTAAGTGATATTAAATATTCCATTAGAGGAATGTTGTTTCCATTACAGTTTAAAATGTTAACATTTAAAGATTATCATTAAAATATGTAGCTTTATAGCACTTTTTTTTTTTTTTTTTTTTTTTTTGATTATGGAAATCAACTCAGCCAGAATAAGCTTTGATGTAGAGNTGATTTTTTGCCCTTTTTTTTTTTTTTTTTTTTTTTGGTATATGTAGCAGATTGATACTTACTGGCAACTGGTCATGTATTAATTTTTTTGAAACATTCTTCCTGATTATGACTAATGACTCATATCCCTTTCATAACTATTTAATACAGATGAATGGTATATGGATTCTGAAATGCAATACATATGCCGAATGCCTAATTGGGCTGACAATGGCTCAAAAATATTAGAAGTAAAAAAATCAGTTCATACAAAGTTTGCTGTCTGGATATTTCACATTTATAAATGTGTGGTGTTCATAGAATAGAGTTTATATTGATCTCTGAGCTATTAGAATTAGTCAGATCATGACAAATCAGTATCCTGCTGAAGATATTTTAATGTGTTTCTGTTTTTGAAGCGGAAAATATAACAGCTTGAGGATGAACTGAAATTTTCATGCCTCTCCATATAATCATTGAAACTGAAAATCATGAAAAAGCTCCAAAGTGGCCACGTGTTTGCAGAAAGAGAGACTAATTGTGACTGAAAGAAAACCCCATCAATTGATAGGAAGATAAGAGCTGCCACTACTGCAGCCAGTTGAAAGCTGTGTATAATTTATCGTTCTCAAAGTGCGACCAGTTACATTGCTTGGGAAAAGAATTTGCTCTTTTTGTCTCTTATACTTTTTCCATGATACACCCACTTCTGCCAGTAAGAGAGTGGTTTAGGGACTGGCTCCCTGAGCATCTGCATGCATATGGGTCATTGCTTTAATAGCTGATAATGGACTATCTCACAGATAATGCGGCAAATCTGGTTTTGAAGACATTCATGCTTTGTAACTCCATAACATTCTTCTACCCCTGGGCCCATGCTTTACCTGTGTGCTGTGTCAAGAAGTGGTTCTTTTTGATTCTTTTAAATCTGCTAAAACTGGTAGTTTTCTTAAAGGAAGGTCATGATCAACAGTATGCTATTGCTTTTTAGTTTTTGAGAACATCAGAGCTCACCTTCTAGTTCACTTTCTCATCATAATTTATAATTTAATTGTTTCGTTTGAAAGAGACCTTTAAGATCATTGAGTCCAACCTTCAACCTAAGACCACCATGGCCATTAAACCATGCCCCAAAGTGCCATGTCCACATGTGTCTTGAATGCCTAAAGAGGTGGTGATTCAGCCACCTCCCTGGGCAACCCATTCCAATGTGTGACCACTCTTTCCAAAATGAAATTTTTCCCAATATCCAATATCCCAATAATCTTCCTCTGGAACAATTTCAGCCTCTTTTTTTTTTTTTTTTTTTTTTTTTCCCCCTATTACCTGGTACTAGGGAAAATAGACTGACCCACACCTCCTTACAATCTCCTTTCAGGGAGTTGTAGAGAGCAATGAAGTTTCCCTTCAGTCTCCTCCAGACTGAACAATCCCAGTTCCCTCAGTCACTCCTGACTTGTTCTCTAGACCCTTCACCAACTTTGTTGCCCTTCTCTGGACATGCTCAAGCAACATCTTTCCTGTAGTAAGGGACCCAAAACTGAACATGGTATTTGAGGTGTGGCATCATTGGTACTGAGTATAGGGGCACAATCGCTTCTCTACTCCTACTGGCCACACTTGCTGATCCAGGCCAGGATGCTACTGGTCTTGATGGCCACCTGAGCACACTGTTGGCTCATGTTCATCTGGCTGCCAACCAGCACCCCGAGGTCCTTTTCTGTCAGACAGCTTTCCAGACACACTCTCCAAGCCTGTGGTGTTGCATGGATTTGTTGTGACCCATGTGCAGGACTTGGCAGTTGTCCTTACCAAAAGGATGCCTACCCTTGGTAATCCACAAACCACTCCCTGCATCTGAGAGCCTCAGTGGCTGGAGCACTTTCCTGAGGAATTGAAGGGCAGGGAGCTCAAGAAGCAGTTCCTAGCTCCTAAAGGGCTGCCACTGCAGCAGCTCCCTGCCTGCCTGGGCATTTAGCCAGTTGAGTGGTCCCACTGGAAGCACAGTGGGCAGAAAATGACCAGAAATACACGTGATATGTGCCACTCTAGTTCTATACTGCTATATAGCCTTTCTATCCCTTTAGTTTCTAACTCCCAATAATTGCTTTGTCTTCTTGGCTACTGCTGAACACTTGAGATGAAATCTTTGCAGAACTGCCCTCAATGACTTCCAGACCTTTTTTGCTCAGTGATAGCTAGTATATACCCTGTGACTGTGATGGCAAGTCTAGAGGTAGATCTCACCCAGTTCTGTGCTGGTTGACAACTAATTTTATTTCCCTCTTATATTCCACATATGTGAAACCATAAATGGTACAGTTCAGGTGTGATAGAGCTGTTAAAGCATTGTATGCTATGTTGTTTGAGACTCTGACAAAATTGGTAGAAACACTTCAAACTTCTATTATACTTATCTTCAAACTATAAATACATTCATATATTTACTCTAAAAGATGTTATTTTGCTTATTTACTTTCCAGCTGAAGTTTTGATGAGATTCTTCATGAAAATGTTTGAGAACAGCATTTCTTAGAAATACATAAGGCAAATACAGAAGTGCAATAAGCTTTAAAAACATACATTATGTGTTAATTTCTGTGACTCAAAATTTTAGATGTTTTGATTATCTACTATAAGGTATATGAGCAGAAGTTAAATCACTGACTCCAAAGTGAAAGGCTCTGATAAGCCTCAAAAATGAAAGTTTATCAGTTACCCAGTTCTGCAGATATTAATAAAGCAATTACTTTTGTTAAAATATTTATTTATGCTCCACTATTGCAGGAATTGAAACAACACTGACACCTGTTTCAACTTCTTTTGACAGCAAAACTGCTGACATTATTTTCATTAATAACTCAGTGGCATAAGACAGTGGTAACCAAAGGACACTCTCTAGGTGTGTCTAACAAGTTATGACAACAACTGTATAAAGTTTCCTTTGAACTTGTTCAACCAAACAATTAACCAAATAAGGTGTGCCATTGAAGGTAGCAACTCTCCAGCAGTAAAGAAAGTTGTTGGAGAGCAGTGAAGGGGAAAAGGACCTGGGGGTCCTAGTGGATGGAAACCTGACCATGAACCAGCAATGTGCTCCTGTGGCCAAGAAGGAAAATGCCATTCTGGGGTATATTAGAAGGCGTGTGATTAGTAGGTTGAAAGAGGTTCTTCTTCCCCTCTACTCTGCCCTGGTGAGGCCATGTCTGGAATATTGTGTCCAGTTCTGGGCCCCTCAGCTCAAGAAGAACCTCCGGGAACTGCTTGACAGAGTCCAGCACAGAGCAACAAAGATTTTTAAGGGAGTGGAACATCTTCCTTACGAATACAGGCTGAGAGAGCTGGGGCTCTTTAGCCTGGAGAGGAGGAGAGTGAGAGGTGACCTCATGAATGTTTATAAATATGTAAAAGGTGAGTTCCAAGAGGATGGAGGAAGGCTCTTCTTGGTGGTGCCCAATGACAGGACAAGGGGCAATGAGTGGTAGTTGAGGCATAGGAAGTTCCATGGAAACATCAGGAAAAGTATTTTCACTGAGGATGACAGAACACTGGAACAGGCTGCTGGGAGGGGCTTGTGGAGTCTCTCTCTCTGGGGATACTCAAGACCCACATGGATGCATTCCTGTGTGATCTGGTCTAGGTGATCTTGCTCTGGCAGGGGGGTTGGACTAGATGATCTTTTGAGGTCGTTTCCAGCCCCTAGCATTCTGTGATTCTATGATTCTGTGATTTGTAAAAAAGTCTAACTAATACTTAAATGATAAATACTGTGTATGTCAGTATTGCAAACACATCCATGTTTTATGCTGATTATCCCCAAATCTAATATTTTTTTTACAGTTATAGAGGTAATTCGGGGTATTTCTTCAAATTCTGTCAAAAGTGGTGATGTAGGGGTAAGTCCTATATTTGCTTTTAGAGATAGGGAGGGTTTATTTTTATCTCAGATTACACTGCCTACATATGAATTAGACAGAACTAGCCTGGACTGCACTTACTCCTGTCCGCCATCATGACCTTCCAATTGCTGAGTTTACAAACTTTCATAAACCAAAGACCAATTTCTAAATTAAAACTGTAGGGTGAAGGCCCAGAAAGTTTATAAATGGGAAAGAGCTTAAGGAAGTCCAAGACGTATAGAAAGTGACGGAGGTCCTTCAGTAGGTGGCACACTTCCCTCTGCATCAGTTGTGAGGGAAGGTGTTTGAAGGACGCTCGGGGCGCCGGCCTGGGAGAAGCTTCCCGAGATGCAGAAGGGCAACCAATATGGTTAGGAAGGATCCCATGACATGTGCCAGAAGCGTAAAGGAGATAGGATAGTAAGGCCAAATTCTAGGTAGCTGCAACTTAGTTAATGTATTTTTCTCTTGTCCAAAGTGCCCTCTCTCATTCGAGATGCAGAGAAATTCTCCTTTACTGTTTCCAAGTTGTCACTAAGAGTAGTCTGCCCTTCTGTCTCTCTCCAGTCCATACATGAAATTCCTTACACATGAAGGACTTGAGGTTTCTTTGAATTGGAAGATGATGCAAATTGAAAATTGCCTATTTGAAAATAATGCTAAATGAAAGGCTATCAGTTCTAATGGGAATATAAATAGGTAAGCTTTTAGAAAATTAAGTTGCTTAATTGTTCAGGTTATATATAACTCAGAAGTTGCTAAATCACGCCATGTCTTTTGCAGGGTCTTACTTCAGCTGTTCCTAGAAAAAGTGGGTCAAGGTGGGGGAGAGAATTGAGTGCAGTATACAAAACACATAGGAGCTACTACTTTTTATTTAAAGAGAAACACCTAATACCCGATAATATGACCCACTTGTCAGCAAAGTAAAACACGTTTTCAAAATGCCTAAAAGTGTCTTTCAAAAACTTAAACGAGTTGTGATATCAAAAAGGATGATCAAGGAGAATCTGGCCATAGCACTTACAGGGTTAATTTGTCTCCTTTGAGAAGTGCACATAATCATTTGGCTGAGTTCTTCACCATTGTAGATTTTCCCATTCAGTTTGCTAATGAAAAAATGAAAATGAGTAAAATAAAATAAAATAAAAATATTTCCTCAGCGTTCACGGGCATTAAAAAATATTCCCATGAATGGACATGATTTCAGAAAATTCTGCCTTTTTCATTCCCTCCCCCCTTCCAAGGTCCAGTGATGACATGTTATTATCAAGCTGTTGATAAACACAGTGTGTTAGTTCTGCATCTGGAAATACTTCATGTGCAGAAAACAACTTTTTAATTTTTTTTTTCCTTGAGAAAAAGCTTAACATAACAAAAAAATATTTTTCCTTCAGGGAACAGAGCTATTTGTTCATTACCAGGCAAACAGTACTCTCTTTGCTTTGGGCCCTCTGCCAGAATTATTTACACACAGGCTTATTCAACTTAACCACCTTGGCTTCCTGCTCCTTCTCACCATTTGATACTGTGTGAGCTTGAAGCTGTAAGCACAAAGAAGTGCTTCACTGTGACTTCTTTGTGTTCTGTGGAGCTGTCACGGGCACACTCCTGTGAGGAGAGCCTACTCTTCTTTACGTAAGAGAGTAGACAAACAAGATACAGTGGCTGGGATTCAAGGAACGCACAGGGAGAGACATTGGGAGGGTGAAGTGGCAATGTCTTTTCCTCTTCTCATAAGGTATGAAGTCACTCAAGCAAAATAAAATCAGTGGGTACAAACGGGAAAGTGGAATCCTGTGGCTGGAAATGCAAGAGAGGAACTGGTGGCAGAGACTCTCACCCTCTCTGGCCACTCATCACTCCAGCATCCAGCTCAGGGTCTTTCTCTCACTCATGAACAGGGAAAGAGCAGGTCGTCCAAGGAGACGAACAGAAGAGGAAGCATACTCCTCTTCCAGCCCTGGAAACCCAGCCTTGAGTGTTTTGCAGCAAGCACAAGGAGCCCTGAATGTAACTAGAGAGTTAGAAAAGACAGTGGTGGTGGAGGAAGGGGCAGGGGCAACAAGAGACATAGCAGTCCAGGCAGTCAGAAAAAGGAGTGAAGGAAAACTGAATCAAACTCTTACATGAATAAGCATGATCCATTTAAAACAAGATTGATAGGAAACTATTAGTTTTTGTTTATTTATGAGGAAAGCCATTCCCAGAGAGTCTCCCATAGATCTTTTCTCTTAATCAAAACTTAATAAAGAGGATGCTAAACAGTAAAATAACACCATGGATTTTGATTTGTGATCCTACCCTCTGAGACTTTCAGAAATTTGGACACCTTTGGTCCATTTTGCTTTGCACTGCTCACACTGAAATCAAAAGACAATATCAATCTCTTCATATAAAGGAATTTTCTCTTCTTGTGTGGCTCCATCTGTAAAAACTTTGTGAAGAAATAATAAAGAGTGAGGTACAGCTTTAGGTATCAAGTAATATTTTTCCCCAAAAAAGAAAGGATGAATTGCTTTAAAATTGTTAGCTATTTTAGGAGTGGTTATTTAAGATTTCAAGTCAACTGCATGATTATAGAAAAATTATGTCATGTTTTCTATTATCTACTTTGGGAGCAGTGTAGTTTAGAAAACTGGTGGGTTCTGTATGTCGTGAGATCAAACCAAGTTTTCAGAATAATTTATAGTGTTTAATAAACTGTGAACGTCATTGCTCAATATTATCATTCCGCACTGCATTTGCTACTAGTAGCAGCTGTGCTGGCCAAGGTGCTTTCCAAGCAGCAAAAATGACTTATTTTCTGATTAATCTGAGAAAAAAAAAAATTAGAAAAAAACCCTGTTCTTAAATAACAGATGTAAATCTCACACCTGAATGCTCTCTTAGTTCTCGGTTTAGCTAGAGTGAAACTTTTATTAAATGCTGGATGTAAATGTAAAAACAAACAAAAATCTAGAGGGAAATAATACAGTGGTATGATGTAAGGACTTCATTATTAAGTTGTGTTGTTGCCACAATTAGGGAAAAGATTGAGATATCTGCTGCTTCTCTGTGGAGCCAGTGGCAGGAGTTTGCAACCCAGCTGCTGTCCCTCTGTGGGACAGTGCTCCTGCCTTATGATCCCTGTAGGAAGAGAAAGTGCATCAGTCAGGGATGAAGGTCGGTTTACATTCGGTTACACCTGTTCCCCTACAATGCTGCACAAAGTGAGGAGTGGGCTGAAGGAATGACACAATGACCTCCCTGTATCTTTGGCTGGAGGGGGTCTTCTCCAAGCTAAGGATTCTTGCAGCTGCAAGTTGTGCAGCCTGTCAAAATGGGGCTTGAGGCAAACCAATTATGTACAACAGTTGCTAAGCATGTGTAGCTTCCCTGGAAATACTAAGGTGCCCAAGCCTTGTAACTCCAGCCATGTACCTTGTGGAGCCACAGTGAGGGCAATAGCTGTGGCTCAGATGCTGAGATAACCAACATAATCAGGTAAAAGACCCTTATTTTGAAAATCATTACAGAGAACAGTTGGGGTTGGTTGGTGTTTTTTGGTGGTTTTGTTTTGTTTTGTTTGGTATTTTGTCTTTTGTCTTTGCTTTGAGAATAATTGTCAATAAACATTTTCTTTAATATAATTTAAAACACCGAACCTTATTACAGAAGATTCTGTGGTCTGGTTTTGTTGACAATAAAAATGAACTTCTGAAGCCTTGTGAGAGACAGAAGAGAAGCAGAGAAGGCTGGGCATACAGCAAGAAGTCAAATGTGCTGGTCAGGCATCTGCAGCTTCCCAGAGGGGAAGATACTGGCAGACACCATTTGGGGGCAAAGGTAAATGCAGTTGCTGTGGACAGCAGCAGGATGGGAAAACCTCAGTTTTAAACAAATCCGAAGCACTCCTGTCTCCCACTGACTTATTCTGACATGCCATCAAGATCACAAGCCCAAGGTCAATATGTTTACTCAGACAGAATAATTCCAGTCAAACAATACTTGGTGTCAGGAATGACAGCGTGAAACCCAGGGAAAAAAAAGACAGACATATTTACAGACTTAACAAAGAGCATGCAGCTCTTTGTCACCTGTGGTTCAGTCATAGAATGGTAAGGTTGGAAGGGACCTCAAGGATCATTCAGTTCCAACCCCCTGCCATAGGCAGGGACACCTCCCACTAGTACAAGTTACTCAAGGCCTCGTCCAATCTGGCCTTGAACACCTCCAGAGAGGGAGCAGCCACAACCTCCCTGGGGAACCTGTGTCAGTGCCTCACCACCCTCACTGGAAAGAACTTCCTCCTAACATCCAGTCTAAATCTCCCCTCTGACAGTTTAAACCCATTGCCCCTTGTCCTGTTGTTGCAAGACCTTGTAAATAATTCCTCCCCAGCCTTCCTGCAGGCCCCCTTCAGATACTGGAAGGCTACTATCAGGTCCCCTCGAAGCCTTCTCTTCTCCAGGCTGAAGAGCCCCAACTCTCTCAGCCTGTCCTCAGAGCAGAGCTGCTCCAGCCCTCTGATCATCCTCGTGGCCCTCCTCTGGACCCGCTCCAGCACTTCCATGTCCTTCCTGTGCTGAGGGTTCCAAAACTGCACACAGTACTCCAGGTGGGGTCTGATGAGAGCAAAGGGGCAGAATCCCCTCCCTTGCCCTGCTGGTCACGTTTCTCTTGATGCAGCCTAGGACTCGGTTGGCTGTTTGAGCTGCACGTGCACACTGCAGGCTCATGTTGAGCTTTTCATCAACCCAGACTCCAAGGTCCTTTTCCTCAGGGCTGCTCTCCAGCCATTCACCACCCATATTCAGTCCTCTTAGTACTGAATGTGCTGGAAGGCAGGAACCTTTTATGTAACAGAAGCCATCGGTTATCATGGAAGCTTGTGTCATTATCACTTGAGGTGAGTCCCAAGAAATCCCAAGACTGTCGCACACCTCCTGGCCTGAGCACAAGGAATCCCTGTGAGCCTGAATCAAAGGCCACCAAAGTCAACAGGGGCCAAGGACTGTATTAGGGTGAGAGGGTATTTATTGATAGATTTTACCCCTCTGTGTTACTAACTCCAAGCAGTGAATTGTTAGTATTCCCTAAAAGCTGCAGGAAGGATCTAAAATTCTTAACTACTAAAATTGTAAAATACTGTTTTCTTTGCCCTGGCATCTGCCTAAGAACTACTTCTTTCAAGATTTATGTGTACACGTTTTTATTCACAAGGCTAAAATACTTCTTTTTTTTTTTTAATGTGAACCAGCATAATGACAAGAGCTACTGTGACTTCTTATGTCATAGGGCCAGCACTGTGAGTTGGCATCACTTCAAATCACCTTACAGTAGTCTTCAAATGCAGTTCAATGGTTTCCCCAAAAGAAAATTATTTTGCTCCAAAAAGTGAAAATTACTTTGCTTTGCAAAGCCGAATTCGCCTCTGTGCCACTGTGAAGCCAACCTAGACGATGTGGAAAAGGGACCCTCGAAGTGGCTCTAAATCGGAATCATCCGGGTGAATTTTAATCTCAGAGCTGCTATGGCAAATTTAAGGCAGACAAACGCTTTACCCCATCATCTCGGCAGGGTTTCTAACTTAAAGCTGTTGCGTGCAGCAAGACCCAGTGCAGGTGTCAGTACGGTACCGGCGCCGGGTCCCGATTCAGCTACAGCTCGGACAGCAGCGGTTGGTTGGCAGGCTTGAGGATATGGTGAGATGGTCTCAGGAGGCGCCAGCGCCGCCTCGACCCGCCGAGAGGGCATTCCCACTTTAGCGCTCCTGCGCCGCGGACGGGTTAGCTGCGAGGCCCGAAGGGGCGCCTGATGCGGGACACCAGCCCCGACACCGGCCTGTCCCGGCCCCGCCCTGCTGCTGGACGTTGCGGGCGCTCATTGGCTGCGGGTAGCCCCGTGAACTGCGGCGGGGGGAAGTGGGGGCGCGAGCTCGGGGGCAGCCGTTAGCCGGCGTGAAGCGGCGGCCATCCCGAGCCGTCGTCGGCCCCGTCCTTCCTCTCGCCCGCCCTCAGGGAAGGCGGTTCGCCGCGGCGCTGGCGGCAAAATGCTGTTAAAATAAATGCCTGTGAATGCGGCAGAGCCCGGAGCGGCTGGTTGCGGGCGGGCTCCCAGCCTTGCGGGGCAGCGGAGGGTCTCGCAGTGCTGGTGTGCTGCGCGGCCACTTTCAAAGGGGCATATATCAGGTGGTGAGCAAGGGTTAGTTTCGGCGCTGGGTGGGCGCCGCCGGCAGGCGAGCTGTGCAAGCGGGGACAGCGGCCGGCACGGGGAGCCCCGACGTGGTATTGTTCTGCCTGACAGATAATGTGATTCTGACCAGGGAAGAGCGAGGGGGCGGAGGGGCCGGGGGAGG